>JASVEL010012378.1:0-273143 GCA_032618575.1 Nicotiana noctiflora | reverse complement strand
GGGTTCCACTAGTGCAGAATTTGGAGCCGCAGAAGTAGCCAGGTACTTTAAGTGGAAGGCCGCAGAAGCGGGTGGAGCGATCGCATAAGCGGTCCCGCATAAGCGGAAATGGGACCGTAGAAGCTAGAAAGACTAAACAGAATATTTAATTGGTCTTCTTTGCGAATTTTGAAAGAGTTAACATATTTCACTTCGGACTTGGAGAGTTTTTGGGCTATTTTGATGAAGGCTTCAAATGTTTCGATAAGGTAAGGATTCTTGAACTTAAATCACGATTTTATGGTGCAAATACATGAATTAAGACTGAAAATTAAGGAATTAAGAGTTAAGATCGGAGGTTAGGGCTTCAAACTTAAGAGAGTTGTAATGGGGATTTGAGGGGTCATTTAGACTCCGAGTTTGGTAATTTTTATATGTATGGACTCGTGGCGAGACAAGGAATCCGCTGATGTTAAATGTTCTGATTTTTAAGAAGTGGGCTCGGGGCTTGGATTTTGCAAATTTCAAGATTTTTGATTGGGTTATGTTCCCTTAGCCTATTATGACGTATTTGTTGTGATTTTGATCAGATTCGATGCGCAAGGAGGCTGATTTTCAAGGCAAGGGCATAGCGCGCTAGGATTTTGGGCTGCTTGAGGTGAGTGATGATAGTAAATGATATCTTGAGGGTTTGAAACTCCGGATTTACAAACGTAGTGGTATATTGAGGTGAAATACGGGCTTAATGGCGAGTGCGGGGCTGTTCACTATTGGGGATTGTGACTTGCACCGTCCTGTTTGATATTTTACTATGTATTTGAATAAGTTAATTTGATTATCATCATGATTTGGGCTTATTGCCATGCTATGGTATTAATGTTGATTATTTGAATCCTTCGGGGGTTGTTATCACTATTTCCTCTTTATTTTTACATGTTATTTGAACTTAGTCCTAAAGATTATACCTCTTTGAAAACTCAGCTATTTTAATTGAATTTTGAGACTTTACTGATATTTCACTGTTTTCCAGGCTGAGAACTATTATTTTATTGATGCCCGAAGGTCTTATGATATTTTTCTGGACTGAGTAAGGCTTTTAGGCCTCGAGTGTATTGTGAGGAGACTTTCATGCCTAGAGTGATATATGATGAGTCTTTTAGGCCTCGTGTGTGATGTGATAAGGCTTTCAGTCCTTGTTTTATATGCCACAAGGTTGTTTGACATTGTTCTTGGGCCGTAACGTTCCCCTCCCAGAGTCTATACACCCCTAGTGAGTGCGGGTACCCATGTGATGTGATACTAAGCCCGAGGGGCTGATACTGTTCTGAGTGATATGATACTGAGCCCGAAGGGCTGATATTGTTTTGAGCGATTGATATAGGGCCTGAGGGGTAGATTTATACTCACTATTTACTTGTTGTTTTACCCGATTTATCGAATTATTTAAAAGGGGGATTTCATTTTATCTTGTATTGTTCTACTGTTTTACTGCTTTTACTTCCTGATATAGAATTGCTTTGTGTACTTATTTGATTTCTTATCTTCGGTCATTATTTGTTATTATTACTCACTGGGTCGGAGTACTCATATTCTCCCTGCACCAGGTATGCAGATGCATGCATTTTAGAGTTTACCCCTGAGCACAGATTCTTCCCATATCATGAGGCTAGTCGGAGCGATGAGGTAGTTGTTGATGTCCGCAGCCCTTATCTCTCTGATTTCGTATCTTTGAGTTTCCTTCAGACCATTGTATCAGACTTTATATTTTGTAGACTTATTTTAAACTCTGTAGTAGCTCATGACTTGTGACATCCCGGTTTGAGCCTTGTCGGATTGGTATCGTATGTTGGTATTGTTATTTCTGCATTACATTATAGTTTACACTTGCTATGTATTTGCTAAAAGCTTAATAATTTCTAAAAGAAATATTCGCGTTGTTCTAGCTGACCTTGTCTTCACGAGAGGTGCCATCACGACCCGGGTTGGGAAATGGGTCGTGACAAGTTGGTATTAGAGCCTAGGTTACTAGGTCTCGCGTGTCATGAGCTAGTTTAATAGAATCTCGTGGATCGGTATAGAGTCGTATTTACTTATCCTCGGGAGGCTACATAACTTTTTAGGAAAACTTCACAATTGAAATTCTATTGTGCGAACTTGTTTATCCGAGTACTAAACATCTCTTTGTTCTATTCCTCACAGATGGTGAGGACACGAGCTATCGGACGTGACGAACGACTACCAGTACCACCTACTGAGGCTACCAGAGGCCGTAAACGTGGTCGTGGTAGAGGCAGAGCAACAGGGGCAGCACATGTGGATCCTCTAGTTGCCGCAGCTCAGGACCAGGCTCCAGCAACACCAGTTCAGGCACCAGCTGTACCCATTGTTATTCCGGGTCTTCAGGAGACATTGGCCAAGATATTGACAGTTTGCACGGGCTTGGCTCAGGTGGTTTCATCCACCACAACAGTAGTAGCTACTTCACAAGGGGGGAGGCAATCACGGCCCCACCGCTCGCACTCTTGAGTAGGTAGTGCAGGGATTACAGGACCTGGAGGCACCTCCATCTCGGCTAGTTGCTCTAGTACAGGAGTTTAGGGACCTAGTTATGCCCGAGGACGAGAAACATCACCTCGAGAGTTTTGGTAGACTCTAGCCTCTAACATTCAGTTGAGCTGAGGGTAAGGATGCCCAGGATTTTCTTGAGAGGTGTCAGCGTATACTCCGTACAACTGGGATCCTTGAGTCCAACGGTGTGGCTTTTACTACTTTTCAGTGTACTGGAGCTGCCTTGACTTGGTGGGAGGCATATGATCGGTGTAGGCCAGTTGGTGCAGCTCTATTGACATGGCAGGAGTTCTCCACTATCTTCTTAGAGAAGTATGTACCGGGGTTCTGTAAGGAGGAGCTGCATAGGCAGTTTGAGTGGCTACGATAGGGAGATATGACTGTTTCTCAGTATGAGATAAGAGTTGACTCATCATGCCATCTGGAAGATTCCATCTGATTCTGGGCGGATCAAGAAATTTATGGATGTCCTTAACTATTATTTCTGTGTTTCTTATGACTAGGGAGAGAGTGATGGTGCTTCATTTAAGGATGTCGTTGATTTAGCTCGAGATATTAAGTCGGTGCGCCGCCTGGATAGGGATGAGAGGGAGTCCAAGAGGCCTCGAAGTTATGGTAGTTTTAGTGGCTTTCCTTCAAGGGGCCAGTTTTAGCAGGGTCGAGGTCATTATTTCAGGCCCGCTCAGTCGGCCCGTTCGAGTATCATGGATAATCTTCAGGTCATGGTGATCATGGTTCTTAGCAGAGTTAGCCTTCACTCAGTGCTCTTCTAGCATATAGTTCATCTTGGTCTCCATCTATTAACGGTTCTTCTAGGCCGAGTGTGTCAGCCAGTCACTCTGGCAAGAGGGGATCCCTTTAGTCCCATTCTCCATCACCCGGAAGTTATTATGAGTGCGGAGCATTTGGGCATATATGGAGGCAGTGTCCTCGTCGTGCTTCTAGCTTATCTCAGCAGAGGTGTCAGCCCTCATCTTCTGGTCGAGTTTTTTCAGCACCCGCCCCTATAGTTAAGGTGAGGGTCAGGTATCCATGGGTCACACCAGAGACGCAGGTCGATCAGGCGGTGGTCACGCTCGCTTATATGCTCTTTAGGGTAGGACAAATTCCATTGCTTCAGATTCCGTCATTACAGGTATTATATTAGTCTGCCACAGGGATGCCTTAGTCTAATTTATCCCGATTCCACCTATTCTTGTGTGTCCTCTTATTTTGCTTATCAGGTATGACCCAAGGGTGTCTTGCTTTACATGTTCATATATCTTACCCGTTGGGCGATACTATTATAGTAAACCATGTGTATTGGTCATGTTTAGTGACTATTGGGGGTCTGGAGACCCGAGTTGATCTATTGCTTTTGAGCCTGGTGGATTTTGATGTTATTTTGGGCATGGACTGGTTATCTTCGTGTCATACTATTCTGGATTGTCATGCTAAGATAGTCACTCTGGCTATATCGGATGTACTGATGATCGAGTAGCATGATGTGACTGACTACGTTCCAAGCAGGGTGATTTTATTCCTAAAGGCCCGACATATGGTTGGGAAGGGTTGTCTTTCATATTTGGCATTTGCGAGGGATGTGGGAGCCGAGACTCCTAGCGTTGATTCTGTCCCAGTTGTGAGGGAGTTTCAAAATGTTTTTCTTGGAGACCTGCCGGGTATGCCACCGAATAGAGATATTGATTTTGGTATTGACATGGTGCTGAGCACTCAACCCATTTCTCCGCCATATCTTCTGGCACTAGAGAAGTTGAAAGAATTGAAGGATCAGCTTCAGGAACTCCTAGATAAGGGGTTCATTCGGCCTAGTGTGTCACCGTAAAGTGCACAAGTTTTATTTGTTGAGAAGAAGGATGGACCCATGAGAATGTGCATTAACTACATGCAATTGAACAAAATAACAGTGAAGAACAAGTATCCCCTGCCTCACATTGATGATTTATTTGACCAGATTCAGGGAGCGAGGGTGTTCTCCAAGATTGATCTCCGTTCAGGCTATCACCAGTTGAAGATCAGGGATTCAGATATTATAAAGACCGCTCTCAGGACTATATATGTGCACTATGAATTTCATGTTATGTCATTTGGGATGACTAGTGCCCCAGTAGTGTTCATGCATTTGATGAATAGTGTATTTCTGCCGTATCTGGATTAATTCATTATTGTTTTTACTGATGATATTCTGGTGTACTCACGTAGTCAGGAGGAGCATGCACAACATTTGTGAGTTGTATTGTAGAGATTGAGGAGGGAGAGGATTTTTGCAAAGTTCTACAAGTGCGAGTTTTGGCTCAGCTCAGTAGCTTTCTTGGGGCACGTGGTGTCTAGCAAAGGGTATTCAAGTCGACTCGAAGAAGATATAGGTGGTGCAGAGTTGGCCTAGATCGACCTCAGCAATAGAGATTCGTAGTTTCCTTGGGTTGGCAGGTTTTTATCGCCGCTATGTTTAGGGATTTTCCTCTATTGCATCGCCCTAGACCAAGTTGACTCAGAAACTTGCTCCATTTGTATGGTCGGACGAGTGCGAGCAGAGCTCTCAAAAGCTCAAGACATCCTTGACCACAACTCCATTATTGGTTTTTCCCTCAGCTGCAGGTTCTTATATTATGTATTGTGATGCTTCGACAGTTGGGATCGGATGTGTACTGATGCAGGAGGGTATAGTTATTGCTTATGCTTCTCGTCAGTTGAAGCCCCACGAGAAGAACTACCATGTACATGATTTGCAGTTGGCCGCTATAGTTCATGCCTTGAAGATTTGGAGGCAGTACTTGTATGATGTATCTTGTGAGGTATTCACCGATCATCACAGTCTTCAGCATTTATTCAAGTAGAAGGACCTTAATTTGTGTCAGCGGAGGTGGCTAGAGTTGCTTAAGGACTATGATATTGCCATTATATATCACCTAGGGAAGGCCAATGTAGTGTCTCATGCTTTGAGTCGAAAGGCAGTTAGTATGGGAGCTTGGCGTACCTTCCAGTTGGGGAGAGGTCTTTTGTAGTTGATGTTCAGGCTTTGGCCAATCGGTTGGTGAGACTAGATATATCGGAGGCCATTTGGGTGTTGGCTTGTGTTGTTTCTCGGTCTTCATTATATGATCGCATCAAAGAGCACCATTTTGATGACCCGTACTTGCTTGTCCTTAAGGACAGGTTCCAACATAATGATGGCAGAGACGTGACAATTAATTAGGATGGTGTGTTACAGATGCAGGGACGGATTTGCGTGCCCAATATGGATGGGCTTCGGGAGTTGTTATTGGAGGAGGCCCACAGCTCGCAGTATTCCATTCATCCGGATGCCACAAAGATGTATCAGGATTTGAGGCAACATTATGGTTGACGAGGATGAGGAAGGATATTATAGGGTTTGTGGCTCAGTGCCTCAACTGTCCATAGGTAAAATATGAGCATCAGAGGTCGGGTGATATACTTCAGCGGAAGATTATTCCCAAGTAGAAGTGGGAGAGGATTACTATAGGTTTTTTGAGTGGTCTTCCCTCGGACTTTGAAGAAGTTCGATTCGATTTGGGTGATTGTGCATAGGCTGACCAAGTCCATGCAATTCATTCCGATATGTACTACCTATTATTCGGAGCGGGTAGTAGGGATATTGTCACGACCTCAAAACCCGGTCGTGATGGCGCCCAGCACATTACTAGGCTAGCCTGACCAACCTTACACAATACCGAGCTACCAACTCTCACTTTATTTCAAAAACATTAACAATGATAAGAAAAATATCAAATTTAGCATAGATTGCGAAAAACATCCCGATAACAATATGTCACTTCCCACAGAATCTGGGATCATAAGTCAAGAGCCTTTACCAAGAGTGTAACAATAATACTGAATACATAAAGTGTCTGACAAATGCAGAACGATCAAAGAAAAGGGATAACAAGGAAAGTTAGATTCCTGCGGATGCCAAGCAGCTTCCTCGACCAAAAATCATCAAATGCGGATTCAAGCCTAAGTTTCAACTAAAACTTCCTAAACCTATATTCCATCAAACACCCAACCAAATGATGTTTGAATGACCTGAAAATTTGTAGACATATCCAAAATCACCTAACGAAGCTACTGCAACTGTCAGAATTCCATTCAGACCCCCGGATCAAAATTTCACCTATCAACCGAATTCCGCAAAATCCCAATTCCAATTCAAGCCTATTTCTGCACCAGACCTCCAAATTCAATTCCAATCGCTCTCCTAAGTCACAAATCACCTCCCGAAGCTAACCGAACCACCAGAAGCCATATATGAGCCCTCTAACCACATAGTCAACTTCAGGTTGATGTTTTTGAAACAAGCTTCATTCTAAATAGGCTATATGCCTTATTTTCAACTAGATTCAATCCAAACTCACCCGATAGACTCGAAAATAGATATAGGAACATGAAACAACATAATAGGGGAAAAACGAGGCAGTAACTCTCGTGACGACGGGCCGGGTCGTCACATTCTCCCCAACATAAGCAAACACTCATCCTCAGGCGGGTCAAGAAACATACCTGGAGTCTCAAATAAATGAGGATATCTCCTCCGCATCTCCTGCTCGGTCTCCCAAGTGGTCTCCTCTACGGGTCGACGTCTCCACTGAACCTTCACGGATGCAATATCCTTAGACCTCAATCTCCGCACCTGACGACCCAATGTAGCTATAGGCTCCACATCACAGGTTAAGTCGTCATCAAGCTGAACTGTAAATCCAACACATGCGATCACTACAAAAAAATGCTAAATTTGCGGCGGTTTTATTGTGGCGATTTCAATAACCTCCGCAATCTATAACAAATTTGTGGGGGTTTAATAGCCCCCGCAAATATATTAAATTTGCGGCGGTCTCTAACGCCCGCAATCCATAAAAATACCACCCCAATTATGTTATATCTGCGTCGGTCACTCACCCCACAATCCATAAAAAAATAGCGCCTAAATTTCCCTCATTTTTTAATCGCTTCCCTCTCTTTTTTTCCCAAAACCCCTTTCTCATTTTCACTTTTTTCTTTTCTCCAACGACACTGTAAATCGAAAATAACGAAGAAACTTCAAAAACTCTGCCAATACTGTAAATTGAAAATTGGAAACCCTCCAATTCAAGTGCCGCCTCATCTTTCTTCTGCTTTTTTAGCTCCTCCTCTGTTTCAAAATGAAAGAGATATGAAAGAAAACTTCATATCTATCAATCAATTGGATGAGTTTATTTGATTTTCCTCATTAATTCCTCTTCAATTTTGCTTTGATTTTGGTCTTTCAGTCCTTGATTTTGCTTTTTTGTCTTTCTCTCTTCATGCATGGGGGTTTTAAGTTTATTTTCTCTGTTAATTTGGTAGAATCAGTGTATTTTGAAAAAAATTGGTAGAATATGCATTTTGAATCGGCAAAAATTTGGTAGAATTCGTATTTGGTACATTAGGTTCTAAAATTTAGGGTTTTTGTGTATTTTATATGTTAATTTCTGTGATTGATGTCTTAATTGAAATATTTTTTTTTTCATGTGTATTTTAGAACTCCTGGGGACCTTCAGAGAAGACGCAATTATCGCCGGCTGCTTTCTCTCTTTCTGCTCTACTTTGTGTTTGCATCAGTCTCAAGGTAGATTTGAATCATGTTTCTACTCTTAATTTTATACTAAAAATTGTTAGAATATCGGATTCTGATATGAAATCATTTTTAGTTTCTCCACATATTTTTGCTATGCGGCTTTAATAGAGGACGATACCTTGAAGTCTCCTGCACAAATTGTGATTAGGTTGACTCATCATTGTCTTTTTGTATAAATCTCTTCTTATTCATGCTTTCTCTTTAGCTTTAATCTCTCCAAACTTCACAGGGAAAAGCTAGGGATGTATATTTCCTCACTGTTCTGTTTGCTTACAACATAGATATTAAAAGCTAGGTTGTAATAGTGCTAGCACTGCTTTTGTTTTTTGTAACTACTTTGCATCTTGTTGATGCCTTTCAATGATATGGCTCTTACTTCATAAAAATAAATAAAGAAAAGAAGAAAAAAATAAAGAATAGAGACATCCTTCACTGAAATATATCATATATAGTAAATCCAGCACCAGATTCAGACATGTCTCAGTCTGTGTACCATAGAAAATTAGAAATTGGTCAAAGATGTTGTCCATTTCATTTCAGCAATTGTTTTGGTGGAAAGTGTTGTTGTAGTTAGTTTGTCCAAGTCTACTTTTGTTTCATTTCCAGGAGTTTGATAAATGAGATTTAATTTCCATTTAGAAAAGTCAATTTGATGTGTTGTATGATGCTGCAATTGCTGATTGTTATATTATCAACTGTTCTACCAGTTCATATAAAATACTATTCAACACGAAGTAGGGAATATTATGAGAAATTATCCAGTATTGTTACCTATATTAATGAATCTAGACATGTTGTATATTTGGACACGAATTGAATATGATTTTAGAAGAGCTTGTATCAAGATTGGACAGAGTAGTTGAGTGATCTCAAGCTTTACATATTGTTTAATTTTGTTGGAACGCGTAATTATGAGCAATGTAAGTTGCTTGAATCTTCATTTCTTGCACACCTTTTTTAGCGTGTATAATGCACTATACGTGATTCTTGTCTTGTCTTAGTATGAAATGTTAGGAGTAATTTACAAATGGGATTTGTCTTGTCAAGTTGTTTAATATAATTTATTGTTCTGCATGTTTTGCACATTTCGGTTTAGGATAATTAGTTTGTTTCATTATCAACATGTATTCTGTGTTGCCTTAGTTGTTAAGTTTCAATTTTATGTTTATTATTTCCAGTTTTGTCTATATTTTTAAGGCCTTAACTACATGTTTGGTTTGATTTTAGTCATTAAGTTTTAAGTTTGGGTGTCCTGAATTCTAAAACGGCTATTTGTTGCTACTTACCAAGTTGCTAGATGAGTCGTATCTCTGTTATTTGCTTCTTAAAATCAGAGACTTATATTCTCCTTCTTTTGTTTGGCTAAGATACTGCTCTGACCTCCAGTATATGTAGTCCTGTATTGAAAGTGATGAAATACATAATGTAATGGTAATTGTTTCATTATTTGTGTTGAGTGAACAATACTGTGTTTTCTTATGTATTTAATATGTATGAATCTGATTCTGCAAGCCATGGTAATATGTATTTAATGTTTATGATTGTCTCAATCTTTGGATATGACTGGTTTGTGGTATCGGAATTGTAACTTATGGACTGGATTGGTGTTCTTTAAGTGATTATTCATTTTACTTGCATTATATTCAGATACATGTTTGGTGTTGTTGTTGCTGTCGGGTTCTACTAAATCATCCTTTCTCATGGAAATATTGTAGGTTACAATACCTTGCAATGGATAAATCTTGGATTGGAATGCCTAGAAATACAACAAAGTATTTACTTGGTTTGAATCAATTTCTAAAGTTTGCATTTAAGAATGCTTCTATAGGAGATAGAATAAAATGCCCATATCCTAAATGTGATTTTGGGAAGTGGCAGACTAGACAGATAGTGTACGATCATTTGATTAGCAAGCCATTCCCTCAAAAATTATGTCACTTGGATTCTTCATGGAGAAACAGAAGTGTTGGAGAACTCTAGAAGCACAGAGGTTATCCCAGATGCACTGCCTCCTGAAAATCCTATGGAATTGTTGATAAATGAAGCATTCCCGGGTTTAAGGCATGAGGGCATTCATGCAGGTCCGTCACAAGTAGTTGGAGAAGAAGAAATATTAAATGATATGCCTTCTTCAAATAACAAAGAATTTTTTGAGTTATTTAGAGATGGAAGTGAAGAATTATATGAAGGGTCCAAGTACTCGAAGATAGAATTTTTGTTGAAGTTGTATCACGTAAAGTGTTTGTCTGGGCTAAGTGACAAGGGAATGACTATGATTCTAGATTTACTGAAGGATGCATTTGGATTTGCAAGTATACCTAATTCTTTTTATGAGGCGAAGAACACCATCAAAAAGCTTTGTCTTGATTATATCAAGATAAATGCTTGTCCAAACGATTGCATGTTGTACTGGGGAGATGATGCTAATGAGGAAACATGCAAGCATTGTCATACTTCTAGATGGAAGCCAACTAAGAAAAGCAACAATAATCACACGTCTACTACGAGAAAGAAGAAAAAGAAGCAAAAGATTCCCGCAAAAATTTTGCGTTACTTCCCACTAAAACCAAGGTTGCAAAGATTATTCATGTGCTCTAAAATTGCAGAGCATATGAGATGGCATGTGAAAGATAGTAACAGAGATGGCATCATGAGGCATCCCAGAGATGGCGAGGCATGGAAGAGATTTTATACTACTTTTCCTGAATGTGCTTCTGATCCTAGAAATGTTCGATTAGGCCTAGCTAGTGATGGTTTCAATCCTTTTGGGATGATGGGTACTAATTATAGTATTTGGCCAGTGATTTTGGTTCCATATAACCTTCCACCTTGGTTATGTATGAAGCAACCAAATTTTATCCTCTCAATGATCATTCCAGGTCCACGTACGGTGGGGAATAATATAGATGTATACCTACAATCGCTTATTAAGGAGTTGAATGAGTTGTGGTATGAAGGCGTGGAAACTTTTGATTCATTAAAGAATGAAATGTTTAAAATGCGAGCAACTCTTATGTGGACAGTTAGTGACTTTCCTGGACTTGAAATTTTATCTGGTTGGAACACACATACCGGTTTTGCATGTCCATCTTGTAATTTTGATACAGAACCTTGCCGACTTCGTCATAGTAGAAAGTGGTGCTTTATTGGTCATCGTCGTTTTTTGGCAAGAAACCATAAATTTAGATTGATGAGGCTTCGTTTTTTTGGCAATACCGAAGAGAGAAATCCTCCAAGGAAGTTAATAGGGTCAGATATTTTGAATCAAGTGGAAGAAATTGATGTTACATTTGGAAAATCAGCATAATTCAATAAAAGAAGGAAAAGAAATCGACAGAAAGGTACCGAGGAAAGTGCAACTCAACAATGGAGAAAAAAAAGCATATTTTTCAATCTTCCATATTGGGAATTCAACTTGTTGCGCCATAATTTAGATGTTATGTACATTGAGAAGAATGCGTTTGATAATATTATTTACACTTTGCTGCATGATAAAGACAAATCAAAGGACCATGTCAAGGCTCGAAAAGATCTACAAGATATGGGTATAAGGCGTGATCTTTGGCCAGATGAGAATGAGAATTGTCGGCTTGGTTCGTTTGCTATTCCAACAAATAAAAGAGCCGACTTTCTCAAAACTTTAAAAAATATCTCGGTGCCGGATGGTTACTCAAGTAATATCTCTCGTTGTGTTGATCTAGATAAAAAGAGGATATTTGGACTAAAAAGCCATGATTGTCATATCATTATGGAACAATTGTTGCCCATAGCCATTCGGAATGTGCTTCCGAATCATGTTGTTGCAGTCTTGGTAGAGCTTTCATCATTTTTTAGACAACTTTTTTCGAAAAGCTTGAGCCTCTCGGACCTAGAAAAGCTACAAGATCGGATTGTACTCACACTTTCTCATTTGGAGATGTTGTTCCCTACATCCTTTTTACTGTAATGGTTTATTTGATTGTCCATCTAGTGGATGAAATAATACAAGGTGAACCGGTACACTACCGTTGGATGTATTTTGTTGAAAGGTAAAACATTACTTATTCAACATAATTTCAATCGATCTTATAATAGTAATTCAAAGTAAATACTTATTCTAATATATTTTTATTTTGGTGATAGATTATTAGGTCATTTCAAGTCCCTTATAGGGAATAAAGCACAACCAGAAGGTTCCATAGCTGAGGGCTATATTGTTGAAGAAGCCCTAACTCTTTTTTCTCATTATTTTGAGGATATTGAGTCGAGGGTAAATAGGACTAAACTTGTAAACGATGGACCAAATCTTAATGAGGATTCTGAAATGTCATCTATATTCCCTACACAAGGTAAACCCGTTGGAGGTTCTGAAATATTCACCTTGACTCAACTTGAGAAGACTTAAGCTCATCGATATGTGTTACTTAATTATGAAGCAGTAAAGCCATTTATTAGGTAAGAAAAATAAATTAATTTAGTTTTTACAAAAACTTTGAGTGAAGTGATTAAAATTGATACAATAAACTTCTTTGGTAGTGAATTTAGGGATTACATAAGAAGGAGTTCAAGAGGTCGGAGACCTTTGATAACAGAAGTAGAAAGGAAAGTTAATGAAGAGTTTCATGATTGGTTTCCAAAGAAAGTGAGTGAAAGTACATGTCTATGCTTAATTAGCTTTCTTATTTTAACTTTGAATATTTGACGAAAATAATTTTGTCTATTTAGATTATGAATCCAGATATAGCAAGCACAATCTCTACTGATTTGGAGTTTCTCGCACAAGGTCCATGTCCAGATGCGAGAAAGTTCACTACTTATAACATTAATGGATTCAAATTCCGGACATTGTCTAGAGAACAAGGATCACAAACTCAAAATAGTGGAGTTTTTCTTACCTTTGACACCTCTTATATTGCATCTAATGCTGACAGAAATGTGAGGCAAGCAGACTTGCCATATTATGGGAAGTTGGAAGATATTATTGAGCTTAACTATTATGGTCAATTTAAGGTTGTGCTCTTCAAATGCCAATGGGCTGACACTACTCGAGATAGAGGGTTCAAAAGAGATGCTTGGAATTTTAATTGTGTTAATTTTTCTAGATTGATTCACATCGGTGATCGTGAGGAGCATGATCCTTATATTGAAGCATCTCAAGCAAATATGGTGTACTATGTTAATGATGAAACCGACGAAGGATGGAGTGTGGCTGTACATTTAAAGCCAAGAGATTTGTTTGATATGGGAGAGGTTAATGAAGGAGAAATATACGAGAATGAGCCATTCCAACAACAAGAATTTGAATAATTTTTTGATGTTAATTATGAAAACGTTCAACTTGCAATAGAGGAGCATATGTTTGAATAGTAACAATTCTTTTTTATTTTTATCAAGTTGAAGTGGATATCAATAGTGAAGAAATGTTTGTTCTTGTGAATGTTGATATAGACAATGGCCTTTTAATTATGTGTTTAGTCCAACAGCAAAACACATGGATATATATTGTCAAGGGATTTATGTTAAACTGATGATAACCATGGTTTTTAGTTCTTTTTGGTGTTTCATCTTTTTAGGCATTGTTCTTTCTAAGTTCTTTTTTCCATTTTCACTGTTTAACTGGATTGCATAAGTTGTTCACTGGAGTTAAATATTAATACATCGTAAAAAAATATATGGACCAAATCTATAACTCACTCGTTCAGCTAAGCTGTGGCTATCAGTGGCTTGACCTCGACGTGTTCTGACATGAATATAGTCAGGCTTTTTATCTTCAGTAATTTTGGACTTCTCCTTTGAAGATTCAGAAGATTCCTTACTGTTGTTACTGTTATTGGAGTTCCTTTTGTTGTTGTATTTCTCTATTGTTACCTTGGAATCTCCTTCCTCTATGCATTCTTTCATTTTCTTGTCTTTGATTTCCTCTTTTGCAACCTCCTGAAAAATGTACACCAATTATTTGGTTGTGCTACACCTTGTGCTACACAAGTTGATCATTGTTTCGGGATGACATCCGTTGGTGGGATTACTTGGATCTAAGAAGACATATATAGCCTGGAAGACAGTTACTATTAAATGTTTCGTTGTCATTTGAGCTGCAGAATCCATAAGCCTTTTGATAAGCATACTGCTGGAAGTTTCCAAAACTGTCTAGAGTTGCACGGTGGTAGTAGTGTCTAGATTTTCAATCATATTGCATTTCCAGCGTGAATTTCCCTGTAGAGTACTTGAAATTCTCACTTGCATTTGCATTGGAGTAGAGTTTTCCTTTTGATAATAAAGTTTTCCCTGGCAATAGTGTATCAGACCATGAAACTGTTAAGAGTCACAAGCTCATTAAGAGTCTGATCATTTACATTGTTAATCAGACCATGAAACTGTTGAGCTCCATCCGTTTGAGAATAAGTATGCATCAGTTGATGATCATTTTGTCCATCAAAATAATTCATCATTTCTGGTTCCTGCAGCTATTATTTTCCATTTTCACTGTTTAACCGGATTGCATAGGTTATTTTAACACTGCATAATTCGTTTCAATATTTTCTTTTATTTCTTGCAGGTACGCCGAAGCCCATGCATTACGAGAACTTCCAGAACACCTTCCAGTCAGCACATATATCATAAGGTGTAGCACAACCTTTATCAACAACTCAATCAGCACCTTCGCATTTTGATGATCCACCACAACTGCCTTCATTCATTCAACCAACAGCACAACCAACACCTTCAGGTCATGTTGCAGCAAATCCGATTCAGTTCAGACTACAACACAGCAGGTTCCATCAGCCCGGGCTGCGTCACAACAACCACCATCTAGGAAGCGTAGTGGACGTGTGTCTTCATAACATTGGACTGTAAATGCAATAGGTATGTTAAGCTTTTTATTTTAATGGGGCTTGGTTTTGATTTTCTGTGATATTTTCCCTTCTGCTTCTGCTGCTTCATGGCGAGCTATTTCTTCCAATAGTGCAATCTGTTTTCTCTTATCTTCTTTGTTTGAGCTATTGACTGCTGCTTTTATTATTATATTTTAAGATTCGCAAGGAGCTAGCAAGATACTTAAAGTGAAGAAAAGGGACGTGTTAAATTTATCTAATGGAGAACGCATTGTGGTTGATTTTGACGACATGGATTCTCCCATTGGTGAAGGACAAGGCATTCTTGCAGGCTTTTGCGGAATTTTAGCAACCGACTGCTCCATTTTTCCAATTCACTTTGATAAATGGCCGGATATACCTGTGACAACCTTCAACCGTTGTTATGATCGATTTATAAAGGTATTATTTAGGCATACAATATCTCTGTTTTATGTCATTGGACTGTATTATTGCATGTAATAATTTTCTAACCATTGGTTTATTCTTGAAGCCTCGATTTTATTTTAGGACAACCGAGTCAAATGCAAGACGATATGTTTATAATTCTATGTGTAAGAAGTGGGGCGCAAAAAGGCTAAAGCTGTTGGATAAGGTCTATAATCCACTTAAGAGCAGAGTTGAGATAATGGATAGTGTTCCACTAGGGATTCCACCGGATCAATGGATTTCTTATGTTGATTACCGCTTTAAAGAAAAAACACAGGTATTTATTTCAATGCTTCAACTTTTAAAAATCCAAGTAGAATCTCCAAGTGGACCTTGTGCATATCATCCTAAAAGAGACTTTAGACACAAGAGTCCTAATCATAAAAGTCTAGTAGAGTCATAGTCAAAGAGGATAGCAGTTTTCTCAAAAAAATCTCTGATATGGGAGCCTAATATGAGCATAAATAGTACAACAAGTAGTCCGAGCATGGAAAACCTAACATGTTGGGTATTATTCATAACACATAGACTCCATAACCTTAAAGAGCTCATGGTCTGTGAGAAAAATATATCAATTTAAGGTTACTAGGACAATGGACTCTGGGTCTTGTGCCAGTTGACTATGCATAATAGAAGAAGCTACACATATTAAAATCCAACTAGAAGTTTTAGTGTGTCCCAACTTTAAGTTCAGCATCACATTAGAATTGAAGAACACTATATGTCAAGTGTCCCCAAGAGAAATAAAACTAAATTAGTTTTCTAACTTGATATGCCGACTAATGTCATGAAGTTCATCATGTGTTAAATACTTAAATTCAGTATGGAAGGATCCAAAGAATAAACTGATAGCACTAAAAAATGTACTAATTTTTCATAATTTGGCAGCATTGTCCAAGTGGAAATTCCAAAAAGAACTTAAAGCAAATGAATGAAATAAGGTTTATTGTCTGTACTGCTGTTTGTTGCAGAAAAATTAAGAAGAAAAAATAATCCTTTACGTTTGTTCATACTACATCCAATGCAGGGTATAAGAAAAAAGACTCCCGGAAGACATAAAGCTGTAGTTAGAGAGGAATTTAAACCCATCTTAATTGGGCAATTATATTAAACATGTCTTGTTTTCAATAATATAAAAAGGAAAGTTTACTCAAACAAAGCATAAAAGTACACAAATACTAAACAAGAGAGAATAATAACCAGAAAAAATGTTATATGTTTGAACTTTGATGATAATATAGAAGCAATCACTTAGCAAGGTTCCTTCAGTTGTTGGAATTAAGACTTGTGTTAATTAGTTAATAGTCATAGCCTAATAATGTCTTAGTTCAAGCTGTGAAAAGATATGTATCAGATTAATTTATATCAATTTAGTTTTCAAGATTATGTGTGCTAGCTCATTTTGGGAAGTAGTACTAGTATTAATTAATTATGGTCTAGTTAGCAGAAAGAGTGTTTGTTCAAGGAGTTGTAGTATTTCCGAAAGTTTTGCAGTGGTGAAATCATCTAAAGATCCACAAAGATTTCAGGTAATCAAGCATAGTCTAATTTATTATAAAGAATCAGAACCAAGTAAAGAGATGATCCCAGGACAGCAGTCCTATTAAGCTTATGTATGTTTGGTGATCCATTAAGCTTCTCGCCGTTGATGCATTATGTCTGTTTGGTTTATTTTTTTGGTATCTTTTTGTAAGGAAACTTGTAAAAGAAATGCTGAGATTCGGAAGAAACAAACTGTTTCACATATCGGTGGCTCCAAACCTAACTCCAGAAGAAGGGCTGAAATGGTAATAATTCATTTTGGATACTTTAATTAAAATAGCATTTATTCCTAGTTAGTTATGTTAATGTGAATTTGACCATTTATAGCTGGCTGAGACTGGACAAAAGCCTGGACGAGGACAACTTTATCTTGCTACACATAGGAATGAAGATGGATCATATGTTAATGAGGCGGCAAAAGAGATATGTGCAAGACTCTCATTTCTACGACTAATACATCCCCTATCTGTATGTTTACTATGTCTCACTCTTTCAAATTGCTTGGTTTTGCTACCTTTCATGGATCAATGCTTGATAGTTTCAATTGAGTATAGTTGCTGCTTCAACAAGACAAAGTTTTATAATGATGAAAATAATCTGTAATTATAACTTCTTTTATGGAAGTACCTATGTATATATTGTGATTTGCTGCTGGGGTTCGAACATGAATAGATCGTAACATACAAATAGTCCTAATTAATTCTCCAAATTGGGTATGGACATTTCTTTGACACTTGACACGTTTTTTTTATATGTTTTTTTTTATTTTTCATTTAAATCGCCTAACTTCTAATTCAATACTTAATAAATCTTTTGACCAATCCTATTCTGATGTTGTCTACTACAACAGAAATCCACTTACAATTCATTGAAGCTGTGAATTTAGAAGAAAAAGAAACTAAACTCAGAGTTGAATGAACTAATCAATTCAAATTCAGTTTCGATTTACTACACTTCAAATAATGAATTAAGTTATAAGTAAATAACCAATGATGAAATTTCTTTTCCAATTAAACAACAAGAATTGGAACTCCAAAATCAAGTAGTATAAATGTAACGACCCGGCCTGTCGTTACGGGAATTTCCACACCGTTACCTTGCATTTACATATATTATGCTTTTAACTCAGTATTAGAGTATGTCGGGTGAGTTAGGAGTGATTTGGATTGAAAATGAAACAAATAGCATGTTTGAAGAAAGCTTGAATATGAAAAGTCAACTAAGAGTTGACTATTGAGTTAGAGTGCTCGAAACCGGATTCTGATGATTCGACTAGTTCCGGGGATCATTTATGACTTAGGAGAACAATCGGAATTGAATTCGGAGGTCCGGTGTAGTTTTAAGCTTGAATTGGCGAATGTTGAATTTTGGCGAAAACCGGATGGTAGGTGATATTTTGATCCGGGGGTCGGAATGGAATTCCGACAATTTCCGTAGCTTCGTTAGGTGATTTTGGATGTGCCTGCAAAATTTCAGGTCATTCGGACGTCGTTTGGTCGGGTTTTTGATCGAATGTGTAATTCGGAAAGTTTTAAGAAATTTAGGCTTGAATCCGTGTGTAATTGGTGATTTTGATGTTTAGGATGGTGCTTTTATGATTGGAACAAGTTCGTATCGTATTTTGGAGTATGTTGGTGGTTTTCGTTGGGGTCCCGGGGGCCTCGGGATGAATTCGGGGGTCCAAACGGACCAATTTGTGCCAAAAGGCACTGCTGTTCTACTGCAATAATTGCAGAGAATTTTTGTTCATCGCGATCGCGGGAGGTGTGATGCGATCGCGTAAGGTCGACGGGTTGTGCATCGCGATCGCGTGGTGATGTCTGCGATCGCGTAGGTCAATGGCGGAATGCAGTGCGATCGCGATTGGGTTCACGCGATCGCGTAAGGTCAAGTCCGGATGCAATGCGATCGCGTGGATGGAGTTGCGATCGCGTAGGGATCTTCTATTGTTCACTGCGATCGCGTGCCAAAGGCTGCGATCGCGTAGAGGAAAAATCAGGCCCCAGGGATTTGTGCATCGCGATCGCGTGCCAAAGGCTGCGATCGCGTAGAGTAAATTGCTCTGGCAGTGAGTTTAATTACAGAACATTTTACATACGGGTTTCATTCATGAACCCTCCATTTTTGAGTTCCAAGAGAAGAAATTGACGGGAGATTGCTGGGAAATCATCGGGGTTTCGTCGGAGGTAAGTTTATGGCTTAATTACATCATTTTAACATGAAATCCTTGGTTAATTCCCTGTAAATGGAAGATTAATTGTGGGTTTGAGCCCTAAGCCTAAATTGAAGAAAAACACCGATTTGAGTGGGCAAACGGAGTCCGATTTTGGTAAATTTTATATGTATGGACTCGTGGCGAGGCGAGGATTCCAGAAATGTGAATTTCATAAATTTTCGGAATGTGGGCCCGGTGCTCGGGTTTTGGCAACTTTGGGAATTTTGATGTAAATTGAGTTATTTCGAATGGGTTGTGTTTAATTAGCCTATATTGATGTATTCTCATTGATTTTGAGCAGATTCGGCATTCAAGGTGATTGAATTGCGAGGCGAGCGCAAGGCGGATTAAGGCTTCTATCGGATCGAGGTGAGTGGTGGTAGTAAATAATGTACTGAGGGTTTGAAACCCCGTACTTGCACTTTACAGTGTTGTGTAGAGATGAGACACGCGTCATGTGACGAGCGTGGTGGCATTGGGATTTGGGGATTGGACTTGGTCCTTCCCGACTAATAGTATACTGTGTATTATGACTGATAATGAGATTATAAATGTGTAGTTGAGCTAATAGCCATGTTTGGGGCCTTGTGCCGATCTGTAGAGCATTAGGGAACCTATTGAGCTAGGTGACCCTTATATCGTGTTAGATACATAAACTCAGCCGTAGTTATAACTGTATAGCATATCATGAGCTAGTACTAGATGTGTACTTGGAGGTAGACATAGGGTGGAATTCCTTATTCTAGGTGAGTGAGCCTGAGAGGCCAGGTCTATATTGACTGGGATAGGGTCGAGGACCTATTGCGAGGTATTATATATATATATACCTATATTGGATCGGGCTGCACGCCGCAGCAGTATATATATTGGATCGGACTGCACGCCGCAGTAATATACATGTGGGACACTGCACGCCGCAGTATTATTGCGCTTGGGCTGTAGGAGCCCCTTCGGAGTCTGAGTCTGCACACATTCCAGTGAGCGCGGTATTATAATATTATATGTATATATATATATAAATTTGGATCGGACTGTACGCCGCAGTAATATATGGTGGACCTGGTTGCACGCCACAGTATCATAGCGCTTGGGCCTAAGGAGCCCCTCCGAAGTCTGCACACACCCCCAGTGAGCGCCGTCGACGTTAAATGGCTGCACGCGGCAGCGGTATATGTATTGGAGCGGGCTGCACGCCGCAGCATTATACTTATTGATATTCATATATATACTAAAATACTGATATGATATAGACATATATATATGTCTCCATATATTGAGATAGCTGTATACCGTAGTGGTATGAGTGAGAATGTGGTCAGGTGTGGGACCTAGATGGCATAGATGTGGACTGGATATTGGGGGTATTCATTATAGTGATGACTTACCCGTGAGGTTACCCTTAGAACTGTATAGTGATAGTACAGGTGTTCTCACTTCCAGTCGTTGTTTATTATTGTTACTCACTGAGTTGAAATATACTCACCCCACTCCCCCGCATTTTTGTGTGTGCGGATATACATGATTAGGAGGGCAGTTGAGCTATCGCAACTGTTTGTGTTATCGCCATTCTATGGAGACTTCGAGGTAGCTGCCGACGTCCGCAGGACCCGATATTCCCTCCTACTGTCTTTGATTATGTATTGATTATTTCTTTCCGCTCCGATCTTTGGTTGTAAACCTTATTACACTTACGTTCTTTAGAGGCTCATGACTCTTGACCCTTCGGTCTGAGGGAGTTAATATGTTTTGGGACTTGGTTCCCTGTTTGATACATTTATATCACGGTTGCTTATGACTTGATATGCTTAAATGGCCTAAAGAGAGCTTCTAGCCCCGTTATTGTTATTGATTGGTCAGGCTGGCTTAGCAATGTGCTAGGCGCCATCACGTCCGGATTTGGGGTCGTGACAAGTTGGTATCAGAGCCTAGGTTTACTAGGCCTCACGAGTCTTGAGCCGGTTAGTAGAGTCTTGCGGATCGGTACGGGGACGCCTGTACTTATCTTCGGGAGGCTGCGAACCTTTAGGAAACACTTCACATTTCTTGGAATTCTTATCGTGCGTACTTGATTCACCTTGAGATATAATTTTGAAATTCCTTCCATACGTCTGTGTACGCATCGAGCGCTCGGTAATATAATTGACTTATGGCTTGCAATTCCCCGATCGAGGGGCGAGATATAATCTCCATGAATTTATGTTGGGCCAGTTGGGAGGACTCGAGGCCAGATCCTTGTCCATGGCTTGAGCATCAAGGTACTAATTTCGCGAGCCGGTATTATGAAGTTCATACGATCGGTATTGATCTTTATTGTGATTTGATATGTAGCCCTAGCTATGGGCGTGAGAAATATTTCCATCGTCTCTTAATTGGAAGGTAAAGTGCCTTATTTGTAGTGGAACAAGTTTAAACTTAGGAAGACTAAAATGATTATGCTATGTGTATCCTGGTGGAAGGTATTGTGCTGAAATGCTAAATTGAGGCGAGGTAGGTGGGTTGATTCTCATGTGTAATTGAAAGGTATTGATATGTGTTATGATTCGAGCAGATACATCGCAGGTTCAAGTATAAATTGTGATGATATAATTCGTGTAGTATGGATATTTAATGTTGTTGAAATACATTGTGGTATCTTGTTGAGTTGTGGAAGTATAGCTAGGATGGTTTGGTGATTCTTTGGCAGGTGGATAGGCCAATTTACAAAGGAAACTCTGCCGAAATTTTTGGAAAATTCGGGACTTAGAAAAGATTTTGTCACCTAAAGAGGGGCGTAACTGTTGTGTGTGAATGAATGCAAGAATTGCAAAAGAGTTAATATTTCTGATGATTCGAATCTCCGCTGAAGCTTGTAAATGACTTGAGTTTAATCTCATATTAACATTTCGGCATCACTTGAGTAATAATGATATGAGTGGTTGAAAGTGCTTTGATGAATGGCTTCGAGCTAAGTTGGGGAGGTTGCTATTGATTAACCGATTGCACTATTGTGTGCTATGTTGATTCTGTCTCTAAGTATGTTGGGAAATTCTGGTAAAGGTTATGGTGCTTCGTAGATCTGATGAAGTACTAGGGTGTTTTGAACTACTGTTGGTAAAGAATATTCACCATATAGAAAAGAAAGATAGCTGATTGTATTTGTAAGTAATCATGTTCTGCGATGTCAGAGTTCAAAAAAAAAAAAATGAGTGTCTAACAAAACACGAGTGTAACTACTCAATAGGACAGTTGAATTACAGCTGAATAAGGGTGAATGATGCCCGAGAATGGTTTTGCAGTGTTCAAGATTTTGCTTGTAACAGTCGGGTGCCTTAAGATTTGTGTATGTGGCTAAAGATGGCGGTTTCGTTAGAGAAGATCAAGGCTTGTGTTATATCATGTGAATGATGGGATTCTACGTATCCGTATTGGGAAGTAATAATAACGTGTGGTTGAATGTGGTACTTTTGGGAAACATTGAGAGAGTATTCAGTGGCCTATGGGTCTCAGGCCGTGTGGTCTTGTGTACGAGTCTTGTGTGGTAAAAAGGGTTGAGGCGTTGTCGTACTACAGTAAAGGCTGATATGAAATTAGAAATGAATCAGAAAGGAAACTGGGTAAATGGATCAACTTGTTAATAAACCAGAATGGTATAAAAAGGAATATGATTGATTCCTGGTATGTGGTTGATGTAATGAGTTTTCTTCTATATGGGATCACGAAAGTCCTTGACTAGTTGAGTGCGCCAATGTTGAGGCGGAGGAAAGGGATATGAATTTTCATGTTGTCTTAGTGTGATATGGTATACACGATGTGTTATGGAAAGTTGATAATGGTATATTCTAGGTTTTGAGATCAGTTCATAATATATGGGAAGTCAATAAAATTATTGAGCAGCGCGGACAACTTTCTGGTGATTTAAGAAAATGGTACTGCTATTCTAGAAATTTGGCAGGGTATATGGTGCAAAGGGACAAGGTAATGTAAACTGATAATATCCGGTGGTATGGTGGTATTCTCTTGTTGGATCGACTAAAATAATTGAGTCGTTGATGGCATAGTGAAATTTATCAATGGCTGTCGTGGTATGAATGGACGCTTGATGTGCGTTATGTATATGTACGGTGAAATACGGAATCGGGCATAGTGATTCATATGTTATATATGTGTAGGAGACTTGAAATTCTCGTTAATCCGCCTATGCAGTGGTTGTATATCGTGTGCATCGGCACCGTTTTGTGATTATTGGAAATCGGAAGCCTTAGAGGCTCTCTCTTGACTTGATAAAACGAATTCGGATTATGATACTCGATTGCTGACTGGTTGTCATAGGTCAGATTGTCTAGACTAATGTGATATGGACTATGTCGGAAAATGGCACAAATTGCGTAGCAGAGAGCATCAGAGTATGCTCCAACAGAGTAGTTGTACACAGGACCAGCGGGCGACTGGTAGGTATTGCTTTGTTAATTGGACCTTAGGGGCGGATGTTAGTGTAGAGGTATCTACCATTGTTTCAGTTCCGGTATTGGGGAACTTTGACGGGTGCAATGCAGGTGGCCGAGCTTGAGGCTATGTATATGTTGTTGCGATGAGCGACTTGTCTCGATGTGCATTCCCTTTGTTAGGTGTATTCGTGGATCGGGTGGCACGCCGCCACATGTATGGTATCTGGATCGGGTGGCACGCCGCCACATGTATGTTGTTGGAACGGGTTGCACGCCGCAACAGAATATTGTGAAAATGTAGTTAGTGGTATGTTACCATGTATACAGTACTTCCTAGCTTCTGAGGAATAGTCCGTATTAGACATCGCTCGGGGAATAGCACATCGGTTGTGTCCTTTCAGGATTTGATAGCAAATATCATTGTATCACCGCAAGTGTGATTGATTGCTTGAGTCCAGACATAGATATGCGTGTGGCTGACCGTTTGAGCTTGGTAACTTGAGGTTCTTCATGAGAACTGGTGTTTGGATAGAATGATGAATTGTGGCAAAGCCACGTGATGTTATGACCTTTCGAGGAGGATTCGGGTACTTTAATTCTATGATGTGAGACAAGATTTCAGTTAGGTGTTGTGATGGTATTGAGGAATTTGAATTATAGCTCTTGTGTGTGAGCCGGTTGTCATGATTCGAGCGTGTTCAGATCGTTCTTATTGGAGCCTATGTTGTGCTCGTCGTGGCTTAGGCCGGTATTGAGGTGTCATATCACCAGTGCGGTGTGTTAGAATCGAAATAACCGTTGGAGTCATTAGTGAATACGAGCATATTGGATCTTAGCTTGTTAGAAAGGTAAAAATCGAGGTTTGGCTCCGAAACCTATCGTGGTATGAGTTTTAAAAGGGAAATAGATTCACCAATGGTTAACCTGAGAGATGGGTTCGGTATATCGCGTGCTTCAACTGCCGTGGGCAGGATATGGAGGTGTTGGAATAAGACCCTATCTAATGAAAGAGGTTTTCAGCTAGTATTTGGTTATTGTGGCCAGTTGTTGTGATTAGAGACTATCGTCTCGAGTGATTGGGTTGTCGAGACATCATACGATCTCACCCGGAGTAGTGAATATGGGTTATTGCAGTGGATTCGAGTGTATCCTGAGTATAGGCATGGGATTTGCAATTGGCATATGATTTCGGAAAGTACAATGTGATTTATGGTTCAGATGGTCTGTGAAATTTTGACTATATGGTGTTTTCGGACTTATGTGAGATAGGGTGACGTATGATCGCCTGGAATTATGCTTGGTAAGGTCATTCAGCTATTGGGTGGATTCTAGTACAACTCTGAGTCCGCTCGAGGACGAGCGTTTGTTTAAATTGGGGAGAATGTAACGACCCGGCCTGTCGTTACGGGAATTTCCACACCGTTACCTTGCATTTACATATATTATGCTTTTAACTCAGTATTAGAGTATGTCGGGTGAGTTAGGAGTGATTTGGATTGAAAATGAAACAAATAGCATGTTTGAAGAAAGCTTGAATATGAAAAGTCAACCAAGAGTTGACTATTGAGTTAGAGTGCTCGAAACCGGATTCTGATGATTCGACTAGTTCCGGGGGATCATTTATGACTTAGGAGAACAATCCGAATTGAATTCGGAGGTCCGGTGTAGTTTTAAGCTTGAATTGGCGAATGTTGAATTTTGGCGAAAACCGGATGGTAGGTGATATTTTGATCCGGGGTCGGAATGGAATTCCGACAATTTCTGTAGCTTCGTTATGTGATTTTGGATATGTCTGCGCAAAATTTCAGGTCATTCGGACGTCGTTTGGTCGGGTTTTTGATCGAATGTGTAATTCGGAAAGTTTTAAGAAATTTAGGCTTGAATCCGTGTGTAATTGGTGATTTTGATGTTTAGGATGGTGCTTTTATGATTGGAACAAGTTCGTATCGTATTTTGGAGTATGTTGGTGGTTTTCGTTGGGGTCCCGGGGGCCTCGGGATGAATTCGGGGGTCCAAACGGACCAATTTGTGCCAAAAGTTATGTTGTTCTGCTGCAATAATTGCAGAGAATTTTTGTTCATCGCGATCGTGGGAGGTGTGATGCGATCGCGTAAGGTCGACGGGTTGTGCATCGCGATCGCGTGGTGATGTCTGCGATCGCGTAGGTCAATGGCGGAATGCAGTGCGATCGCGATTGGGTTCACGCGATCGCGTAAGGTCAAGTCCGGATGCAATGCGATCGCGTGGATGGAGTTGCGATCGCGTAGGGATCTTCTATTGTTCACTGCGATCGCGTGCCAAAGGCTGCGATCGCGTAGAGGAAAAATCAGGCCCCAGGGATTTGTGCATCGCGATCGCGTGCCAAAGGCTGCGATCGCGTAGAGTAAATTGCTCTGGCAGTGAGTTTAATTACAGAACATTTTACATACGGGTTTCATTCATGAACCCTCCATTTTTGAGTTCCAAGAGAAGAAATTGACGGGAGATTGTTGGGAAATCATCGGGGTTTCGTCGGAGGTAAGTTTATGGCTTAATTACATCATTTTAACATGAAATCCTTGGTTAATTCCCTGTAAATGGAAGATTAATTGTGGGTTTGAGCCCTAAGCCTAAATTGAAGAAAAACACCGATTTGAGTGGGCAAACGGAGTCCGATTTTGGTAAATTTTATATGTATGGACTCGTGGCGAGGCGAGGATTCCAGAAATGTGAATTTCATAAATTTTCGGAATGTGGGCCCGGTGCTCGGGTTTTGGCAACTTTGGGAATTTTGATGTAAATTGAGTTATTTCGAATGGGTTGTGTTTAATTAGCCTATATTGATGTATTCTCATTGATTTTGAGCAGATTCGGCATTCAAGGTGATTGAATTGCGAGGCGAGCGCAAGGCGGATTAAGGCTTCTATCGGATCGAGGTGAGTGGTGGTAGTAAATAATGTACTGAGGGTTTGAAACCCCGTACTTGCACTTTACAGTGTTGTGTAGAGATGAGACACGCGTCATGTGACGAGCGTGGTGGCATTGGGATTTGGGGATTGGACTTGGTCCTTCCCGACTAATAGTATACTGTGTATTATGACTGATAATGAGATTATAAATGTGTAGTTGAGCTAATAGCCATGTTTGGGGCCTTGTGCCGATCTGTAGAGCATTAGGGAACCTATTGAGCTAGGTGACCCTTATATCGTGTTAGATACATAAACTCAGCCGTAGTTATAACTGTATAGCATATCATGAGCTAGTACTAGATGTGTACTTGGAGGTAGACATAGGGTGGAATTCCTTATTCTAGCTGAGTGAGCCTGAGAGGCCAGGTCTATATTGACTGGGATAGGGTCGAGGACCTATTGCGAGGTATTATATATATATATACCTATATTGGATCGGGCTGCACGCCGCAGCAGTATATATATTGGATCGGACTGCACGCCGCAGTAATATACATGTGGGACGGACCGCACGCCGCAGTATTATTGCGCTTGGGCTGTAGGAGCCCCTTCGGAGTCTGAGTCTGCACATATTCCAGTGAGCGCGGTATTATAATATTATATGTATATATATATAATTTGGATCGGACTGTACGCCGCAGTAATATATGGTGGACCTGGCTGCGCGCCGCAGCGGTATATGTATTGGAGCGGGCTGCGCGCCGCAGCGGTATATGTATTGGAGCGGGCTGCGCGCCGCAGCGGTATATGTATTGGAGCGGGCTACGCGCCGCAGTATCATACTTATTCATATTCATATATATACTAAAATGCTGATATGATATAGACATATGTATATGTCTCCATATATTGAGATAGCTGTATACCGTAGTGGTATGAGTGAGAATGTGGTCGGTGTGGGACCTAGATGGCATAGATGTGGACTGGATATTGGGGGTATTCATTATAGTGATGACTTACCCGTGAGGTTACCCTTAGAACTGTATAGTGATAGTACAGGTGTTCTCACTTCCAGTCGTTGTTTATTATTGTTACTCACTGAGTTGAAATATACTCACCCCACTCCCCCGCATTTTTGTGTGTGCGGATATACATGATTAGGAGGGCAGTTGAGCTATCGCAACTGTTTGTGTTATCGCCATTCTATGGAGACTCCGAGGTAGCTGCCGACGTCCGCAGGACCCGATATTTCTTTCTACTGTCTTGATTTATGTATTGATTATTTCTTTCCGCTCCGATCTTTGGTTGTAAACCTTATTACACTTACGTTCTTTAGAGGCTCATGACTCTTGACCCTTCGGTCTGAGGGAGTTAATATGTTTGGGACTTGGTTCCCTGTTTGATACATTTATATCACTGTTGCTTATGACTTGATATGCTTAAATGGCCTAAAGAGAGCTTCTAGCCCCGTTATTGTTATTGATTGGTCAGGCTGGCTTAGCAATGTGCTAGGCGCCATCACGACCGGATTTGGGGTCGTGACAATAAATTTACCATGTCTTCTACTATTTTTGGTATCTTTCGTAGGTCTATGTCTAATATTTAAGATTTCACCGTACTAAGGTTTTCCCCATATTCTTTTCCTTTGTCTTTTTTCCTCTTTTATTTTTCTTTGAAATTTGTTGTGATTAGCATGTAGCTTATTGTGGGATTTCCTCTTATAGTGTGTAGCTTATTTTAAAAGAAAATAACGTCAAGAAATAGGGTTAATGACCACTGCATCTGCTTTAGGATTCTAATTCAGTTGTCTTTTCCTTGACCATTGCTACTGCTTCCTAAACCTACAAATTCCGCCAATTGCATCTTCGTCGTATTCTTCCTTGGTCGTCCTCGTCCAATTTCCAGTCAGCGTATTTTAGCATTCACGCTTAAAATGCGCCGAGAGAAGGAAAGAAGGAGCTTTCTTGCTTTAAGAGAAAATGATCAAGGTGTTATTGACATAGCCATTGGTAGTGTTTCCTGGTTGAGGAGGGCTTTTCTTTGTGTCTTTGGAGGGATTAATGTTTTGGTTTGGATTTGAGCTAGATGTAAAGCTGGTTTGTATATGATCAAAGTCGGTATTTTGTGCCGCAACTTTAGACTCAATTGATTCCTCACTTGTGGGTTTTTGATCTTCCCAATGAACTATTTTTTTACTTTTTTTTCTGCTTCTACTCCTTTTCTTTTATGCTATTCCCTGTGTGCTTTGGTTCTGTTGTAAATTTTGTCCAACTTAGTTACTGCATGAGCTTGATTATTTGATGTAGCCTGTACTTCTTTACTCTATATTTTCTTAAATATTGCTTTGGTAGGTGCATTTTCTTCTACTTTCCCTTTGAATGAAGTAATTTTCAGTCAAGCTTATCTAGTAGTAATTTCCAGAAATCAAAATTTCGAAGTTTCTAATTGCTTACAACGTCCGAGTGGCTACGTAAATTAATATACTAAATCAAAACAGGTCCAAAAGTGTAATCAGAATTCCAACTGAATCTAAACACAGTAAACAGTCCAATTAAGATACAAATTGGACAATAGCAAGCTAAACAAGTCTCTAATCTGCTAATGCACATTATGAAATGAATATTCTAACCATATTAATCTGCTGTTTTGGAGGTGGAGGTGGTCTAAATTCAGGAATATTATTATTATGATGCTGAAATATGGATTTTTCTTGTAATTTAGAACGCAACAGATCAAGTTCCACTTGTCCTCTAATTTCTGGCTTATTGTTGGAATACTCAGCTGAAGCCAGCCTTCATCTTCTTCCTTGTCTTTAGCTTTATCTTGAATATTGTTATATCGTTGTTATCTTTGGAAGTAGAACCGGTTTCGTTAATACTGCCGGTTCTTGATTCATCTTCAGTCATTGGTGTTTCAATCAGTGCTAAATCAGATCCTAATAAACAATCTCCTGCACATTCTATTGCTTATAAACTCCTTTTCCACAGCTTTTGAATCAATAATATTTGTTGTCACTGCTTGTCCTAGCCTATCATTAATAGTTAATATCTTGTAAAATGAAATGCATATTTCCTATTCTGGTTTTATTCTTTATATTGTATTGTCATTCACTGATAAAAGTAAGGACACTTGCTTTCGGTGTTTAATGTATTTAGGAAAAAATTGAACTAGTATTGACACAAAGCACTGTGGATGAGTCTGAAATTTCGCCAAATGATGTTGTTGGTAAGGTATTGGGAAAAGAGCATTCGGGAAGGGTAAGGTGCTTAGGATTAGGAGCTGTTCCTAGCAGAGCTTTTAGACAAACAAGACCTCGCTATAGTGATTTGAATGATTCAAGTTATAATAATGGTTCATGTTCTTCCCAATGCCAAGAGAAGTACAATCAAATGTTGAATGCTCACAATCAAAGCCAGGAGAACTACAGAGAAATGATGAATGTTAACACTCAAATGATGAATGCTAACACTCAAATGATGAATGCTTTTAAGGCGTATATGATAATGAAAGAAGGGAAGATACCTGATGAATTTGCAGGGATATTTGTTCCTCCTCCTTGTTCAACGGTAAGAATAGTTGATAACTTTCTTATTTGATTTTGTAAAGTAAGATTGTTCAGTCCAAGTATAATTAGCTATAGGATATTATTAAGGTACTTTTTGTTAATTATATTTTCTTTTGATTGTTTTGTAGCCAAGTGATGCGGCTAGCGGATCCATTTTACCCACGGATATAAGAAGATCATCCGGTGGAAGTAATCCTAACGACCACCATTGAAGTTTCTTGCAAATGTATTAGATAATGAAGTATCGTACTCAATTGAATGATCATAGTAGATCTTTTGTCCAAAATGGTTGGAGTGGATGTTATATTTAATGTTAGTTTTAAGACTTATAATATTGATGCTTTGTGTCTAATGGTTGGAGTTGTTGTGTTTAAAGCAAAATTTTGAGATTAATGTATTTTGTGGTTTATTAATATGTTGATGTTATTTGATTCCGCTAAGCGATTTATAAAATTTTTTTTGATGTTTTTCTATATTAATATAATTTAAATTGGAATAGTTATGGAGTAACATTAGATTGTAGGGAAAAAACATTCAATGAACAGCAGGGGTTATAACTGCCGCTGTTTACCATATGATAATATCGTGTTATAAAATTATGGGGGTTTCAAACCTCCGCTAATTGTTTCAATAAGAGCTAGCCATAAAATTATGGGGTTAAATAAAAAATTACGGGGGTTTCAAACCTCCGCTAATTATTTCAATAAGTGCTAGCCAACTACCAAATTGCGGAGGTTATACCGCCACAAAATATCCGCCAATATATGATAATGGCGGTTTGTCAGAAAACCCCCGCAAATCGTTTGCGGCGAACATTATTGCGAGGGTTTCAGAAACCGCCGTAAAAGTGTATTGCGGAGGTTTTGAACCGCCGCAATCTGTAGATAAAACCCCCACAAATGCAGCATTTTTTTTTTGTAGTGGATGGGTCGCCAACATATTTCCGGAGCATAGACATGTGAATCACCGGATGAACTCCGATAGACTGGGTGGCAATGCAAACATATAGGCCACATCTCCAATCCTCCTGATAATCTCAAAAGGGCCAATAAATCTCGGACTAGGCTTTCCTTTCTTCCCAAATCTCATAACACCTTTCATAGGCGAAACCTTCAGCAAGACCTTCTCACCCACTGAATAAGCCACATCCTGGACATTCAGGTCTGCATAACTCTTCTAGCGTGACTGGGCTGTGCGAAGCCTCTCCTGAATCACCTTCACCTTGTGCAATGCATCCTGGACCAACTCTGTCCCCAACAACCTAGCCTCACCAGGCTCAATCCGACCAGCTGGAGATCTACACTATCTCCCATATAAAGCCTCACACGACGCCATCTGAATACTGGATTGGTAGCTGTTGTTACAAGCAAACTCTGCAAGAGGCAATTAATCAGCCCAAGAACCACCAAAATCAACACCGCAGGTGTGCAACATATCCTCCAAGATCTGAATGGGCTTGGACTGTCCATCCGTCTGAGGATGAAATGCAGTACTTAACTCAACTTGTGAACCCAACTCATGCTGAAATGTCCTCCAGAATTGTGAAGTAAATTGAGTACCTCTGTCTGGTATAACAGAAACTGGAACTCCGTGCAATATCATAATCTCACGAATGAATATCTCTGCTAACCGCTCCGAGGAGTATGTAGTGCACACAAGAATGAAGTGAGCTGACTTGGTCAGCCTATCCACAATAACCCAAACTGAATCAAACTTCCTCGATGTCCGAGGGAGACCACTAACAAAGTCCATAGTAATCCTCTCCCACTTCCACTCGGGAATATCAATACGCTAAAACACACCACTGGGCCTCTGATGCTCATACTTGACCTACTGATTGTTGACGCACCGTGCTACATGACTCACAATATCCTTCTTCATCCTTCTCCACCAGTAATTCTGTCTCAAATCCTGATACATCTTCGCGGCACCTTGATGGATAGAATACCGCGAGCTTTGGGCTTCCTCCAATATCAACTCACAAAGGCCATCAATATTGGGCACGCATACTACGCCCTACATCCTCAACACACCATCGCTATCAATAATAACATCCCTGGCATCATCATGCTGCACTCTGTCCTTAAGGACAAGCAAGTGTGGATCATCATAATGGCGCTCATGAATGCGATCATATAATGAAGATCGAGAAACAACGCAAGCCAACACCCTACTGGGCTCTGAAATATCCAACCTCACTAGTCTATTGGCCAACGGCTGAACATAAAAAATGGTCTCTCCCCAACTGGAATATACGCCAAGCTGCCCATATTAACCGCCTTTCGGCTCAAAGTATCGTCCAGTACATTGGCCTTCCCCAGATGATATAGAATGGTAATGTCATAATCCTTGAGAAACTCAAGCCACCTCCGCTGCCTCAAATTGAGATGCTTCTGTTTGAACAAGTGCTGGAGACTACAATGATCAGTATAAACCTCACTTGACACATCGTACAAGTAGTGCCTCCAAATCTTCAAGGATAGTTATAAACAACCATGGCAGCTAACTCCAAATCATGGACTATGGCAGCTAACTCCAAATCATGAACAGGGTAGTTCTTCTCATGAGGCTTCAACTGAAGAGAAGCATAAGCAATAGCTCTACCCTTCTACATCTATAAACAACCTATCCCCATTCTTGATGCATCACAATATACGGTATATGAACCTGAAGTTGACGGCAAGACTAACACTAGAGCTGTGGTCAAAGCTGGCTTGAGCTTCTGAAAGCTCTCCTCGTACTCATACAACCACACGAATGGTGCACCCTTCTGCATTAATCTGGTCAAAGAAGAAGCAATGGATGAAAATCCTTGAACAAACTGGCGACAATACCCTGCTAAACCAAGAAAACTCCGGATCTATGTAGTTGAGGATGGTCTAGGCCAACTCTGCACCGCCTCTATCTTCTTCGGGTCAACCTGAATACCGTCGCAAGACACCACATGACCCGGAAAAGCTACACACTCAATCCAAAACTTGCATTTGGAGAACTTCGCATACAACGTCTCCTCCCTCAACCTCTGCAATACAACTCTCAAATACTGAGCATGCTCCTCCTGGCTACGAGAGTACACTAGGATTTCATCAATAAACACAATCACAAGGGAATCCAGATACGGTCGAAACACATTATCCATCAAGTGCATAAACGCGGCTGGTGCATTGGTCAGCCCAAAAGACATCATAAAAAGCTCATAGTGCCCATATCTCGTCCTGAAGGATGTCTTCATAATATCAGATTCTCTAATCTTTAGCTGGTGGTAGCCTGAATGAAGATTTGTCTTCGAGAACACCCTCGCTCACTGGAGATGATCAAATAAATCATCAATGCACTGTAAAGGATATTTGTTCTTCATCGTTACCTTGTTCAGCTGTCTATAGTCAATACACATTCTCATTGAGCCATCTTTCTTCTTAACAAACAACACCGGTGCACCCCACGGTGACACACTAGGGCGAATGAATCCCTTATCTAAAAGCTCCTGAAGTTGTTCTTTCAATTCCTTTAACTCCGTTGGTGCCATACGATACGGAGGAATTGAAATGGGCAGAGTGCCCAGCACCAAATCAATATCAAAATTGATATCCCTGTCCGGCGGCATCCCGACAGGTCTAATGGGAACACATCGAGAAAGTCCCTCACAACAGGCACAAAATCAATACTGTGAGTCTCAGCTCCCATATCCCTCACAAATGCTAAATACAACAAATACCCCTTTTCAACTATTCTCTGAGCCTTTAAGAATAAAATCACCCGGCTAGGGACATAATCAGCCGAACCTTGCAACTCAATCTGAGGAATACTAGGAATAGCCAATGTAACTATCTTGGCATGAGAGTCCAAAATAGCATGGCACAGAGATAGCCAATCCATGCCCAAAATCACATCGAAATCCACCATACCCAACAATAGCAAATCTACTTGGGTCTCCATACCCCCAATAGAAACAAGATAAGATCGATAGACGTGATCCACAACAATTTTATCACCCACCGGGATGGATACATGAACAGGCAAGGCAAGACTACTATGGGTCATACCCAAATGATGAACAAAATAAGAAGACACGTATGAATATGTAGACCCGGGATCAAACAAAAAAGAAACATCTCTATGACAAACTAAAATGATACCTGTTGTCACACCTCCCTTTTTACTACCCCACATAAGCATACAAATACGCTTGTAGGGTATACCCCGACGCTCAAATATCCGAAACGGATAAAAATAACGTAAGGGAAGGAGTTTTTCCAATTAAAGGACAATCGGTTCGGGATTTTATTGAGATTAATTAGTCGCCACTTGGGAATGATAATGGTGTCCCAAGTCACCGGTTAATCCCGAATCCGAGGAATTTTGACTCTTAAAAATGTCTGCGAAGCAAAGATCTGGATAAGGAACTCTGTTAACCCGGGAGAAGGTGTTAGGCATTCCCGGGTTCCGTGGTTTTAGCACGGTCGCTCAATTGTCGTTCTCGACTCTTGTTTGACTCAATCACAGATTTTTAAACAACATATAGTGCTTTTTACATTAAGTATTATTTTTTAGAGAATTTGCGGCATCGCGAAAACACGCCTCGAGTCACACCGCAACCAATACGCCTGTGACTTTCGATGTATTTCAGCTTTGCCGGGATTTGGATTTGAGTCGCACCAAGTGCACACTCGTTCATAGGAAAGTACGTTAAATCGTGCCCTAAATAACGTCTATCGGCTTTTAAATCTTTTGGGAGAAGCTATGGAATTCGCTATTAGCTTTCCCGAGTCTACTTTATTATCTTATTACTAAATGGGGGCCCCGCTTGATTAACGTTGGGCGAGGCTCGTCCCAATTCAATTTTAAAGTTCGATCCTAAGAAGTGTATACTACGTCTCTCTAATTGTGTTTTTTCCTTAATCGTTTCCTAATACTAAGCATTCCCGGCCCTTTCGATTTCTATTGTTATTTGGGCCTGGACCTTCACGTCAATTAATTAGATCAGCAATGGGCGAAGCCCAAGCCTTAAAGCCCAGGCGGTCTTCAGGCTTTCTTTCAATGGACCAGTCAGTTTCGTATGGCAGTTCAGGCCCACGTTACACATAGGGTCCGAACCAAATTGTAATAACAAAGAGTATAACACAAAATTCATATAAAGAAATAAATACTCAGAATTGGAAATGAAATCAAATCACCTTTATTTATTAATAAGGAAACCAATACACAAAAAACAGTAGTCTTAAGTTAATGGACTATGTACATGAAGAGCTCAATCCATTGTTATCACTATACGCTCAAAACTAAGAATTTATACTAATATCTAATTATTTGCTAAGGAGGTATTCTAGAACACAACCTACTTAACTAGGAAATTAAAGTGATTTAACTAATTATTCACAACATCAAAAGAGAAACTAAACGATTAATCACAGATGTTTGCTATATTACCAGTTTCATTGCGAGCTATACCTCTCATCATCACCGGTTCATCCTAATTGAATTGCTTCAATATCTAATTATTTTCCCTTTTAAAACTCAATCAGATTTGAACCTAGATTCACAGAAGCAGACTAATTATGTAAGCAATAACTATATGAGTCTCTATATCTAAGCGATTTAAGGGTTTAAACAGGACCAAACAGTGGGTTTTACAGTGACTTAGTTCATTACAACGTTATTAAATCAGTTACGCTTGACTTGAACTAATGTCTTTTATCTTCTAAAACTTACTTATACTAAAATGTAGATCCACACCAGATGATTATCTACGTGATCATGGCTTATGAGACTATTGGGAAGAACAGTTAACGATTTGGGAACTTATGATATGCTAACTTATGTTTTAATATTTTTACCTAATTAAACTAAGTGATATGCTATTACTACTACGATACTACTATTATACTACTTATTCTATCACTAAGCTATTACATCTTTTGTGTTTTGTTTTTTTTTCTCTGCAATCTATTGTAATACACTACAAATAAACTTCAAATTCAAACTAACACTACAACTATTAAGCTAACAGTACACATTTGTTAACACGAAAACTTAAAATGAATCTTCATTTTTATTTCATCCAAATCTTCAATACAACTTCAATTGTAGAGAAGTGTACCTGGTTTTGAAAGGAATGGAAAAATGGCAAATCAACAAGGCGGTGAAAATACATCAACAACAACAGTAACAACCAGCAGTAGCTTCAACACCTCAGTCCCGAAAATCCCAGCAATACGGAGAAAAACAAAAACAAACCAGTAAAAAATAGAAAAGAAAAATATATTCTAGATTTTCTCTTTGTTTTGGCTTTCTAGCTTTGAACTCTTTTCACTTCTCAAAAGAAACTCTCAAAAATTGCATTTTTCCGCCGTGTATACTTCTGTGTCCAGAATGTATATCGAGTGTATACTACAGCAGGGAATTTTTTTATTTTTACTTCTCTTCCTATTTTTCCTCTCTTTTTTTTCCTCCTTTTTTTCATAAATCTTCTCTTCTATTTATAGGCAAGAATTTCGAAAATTTTCAGATTTTTTATTAAAAAGAAAATATTTTTTAATTTAAAGAAAACCCACTAATCCATGTTTTCCTCTCCTTGTTTTCTTCCTTGATTTCCTTGCTCCCCACTACTTTATGTCATGTAATTATGATTATTTTTTGCTAAAAAAAAAAATCTGAAATTTTCTTCTTGGGTCAAGGGGTTTTGGGTTGGGTAAGGGTTCTTAGGATTGGGCTTGTAACTTAATTTGCAAGATGGCCCAATCCAAATTTTTTCCATTTTGTTCTTCTCCATTATTCAACTTCCTAATTAATAAAGCCCAAAATACTAAGATTAATTTATAAAAATTAAAATTATCTTGAAATACTAATCTCATAATAATAATTGTCACCTAATTTTAAATGGTAATTAAAATACAATCACACAATTTGGACATTAAAGGCTAAAATGCAAAAGATGCCTATTTTTGTGATTTTCATTTTTGTAAGATAAAATTAATTACTCCTAATTGTAGAATTAAATCCTAAATGCAAATGCGATATATATATATATATATATATATATATATATATATATATATATATATATATATGTGATTTTCATTTTTGTAAGATAAAATTAATTATTCCTAATTGTAGAATTAAATCCTAAATGCAAATGTGATGTCATTATTTTTTAAAAATGACACTAAATTCACAACAATTGCAAACAACACAAAACTCTTTTATTTTGAATTTTTGGGAGTAATTCTCATATAGGCAAAAATCACGTGCTCACAACTGTCCCTCTTTGCGCGTAAACACGAAGAGTTTTCGTGCAAAGACAAGTGAGCGGATACGAGCGATTTTTTGCCCGTTTGAGCACTCCGTGAGAAGCATTTTTTTTTTCAAAATTTTGACCGAACCTTTGCTTCAAGAGGTTTCCTACATATCCCCGGCTAAAAGGGAATCAGGTCAATGTAGTTCGGAAAATTTTGGTAGCTGGGACTACCAATGAAACTGCGATTTTTTGCTGTTACTGTTGCTGCTGTTGCGGTTACTGCTTGCTGACCTCCTTATTACACCGGGGGGGGTAAAATGTAAAATGAAGAAGCTATTCTAAGCTATGATCCTACAATTACAATTGTTCCTAATCTAGCTTTTGCTCTTCTTCCTTTTCCGGTGATGCAGAATCTTCCTTTTTTGTTGATTTTCTTGTTTTTTCTTGATGACTCTCTTTTTTGTTGATTTTCTTGTTTTTTTCTTGATCTCGAGCTGAACCTGGCTCAAAACAAAACAACAAACTACCTCTTTTTTTTCTTTTTCTCGCCCTAGCGTGGGCTTTTAAATATATAAACCATGATGATGCGTAAAATATTCCCGTATTTGAAGGTGGGCGCCAACGTAAATTTAAACGTGCAATGCGATGCGTAAAGTATTCCCGTATTTGAAGGTGGGCGCCTAACGTAAATTTAAACGTGCAATGCGAATGCGGAAAATATTCCCGTATTTGAAGCGGGGGCGCCTAACGTAAATTTAAACGTGCAATGCGATGCGTAAAATATTCCCGTATTTGAAGGTGGGCGCCAACGTAAAATTAAACGTGCAATGCGAATGCGTAAAATATTCCCGTATTTGAAGGTGGGCGCCTAACGTAAATTAAACGTGCAATGCGAATGCGAAGATATTCCCGTATTTGAAGCGGGCGCCTAACGAATTTAAACGTGCAATGCGAATGCGAAAATATTTCCGTATTTGAAGGTGGGCGCCAACATAAAATTAAACGTGCAGTGCGAATGCAGAAAATATTCCCGTATTTGAAGGTGGGCGCCTAACGTAAATTAAACGTGCAATGCGAATGCGAAAAATATTCCCGTATTGAAGGTGGGCGCCTAACGAATTTAAACGTGCAATGTGAATGCGTAAAATATTCCCGTATTCGAAGGTGGGCGCCTAACAGAAATGAAACGTGCAATGCGATGCGGAAAATATTCCCGTATTCGAAGGTGGGCACCTAACAGTGAATTTAAACGTGCAATGCGATGCAAAAAATATTCCCGTATTCGAAGGTGGGCACCTAACGGAAATTAAACGTGCAATGCGATGCAGAAAATATTCCCGTATTTGAAGGTGGGCGCCTAACAGAAATTTAAACGTGCAATGCGAATGCGGAAAATATTCCCGTATTTGAAGGTGGGCGCCTAACAGAAATGAAACGTGCAGTGCGAATGCAGAAAAGTATTCCCGTATTTGAAGGTGGGCGCCTAACAGAATTTAAACGTGCAATGCGATGCAGAAAAGTATTCCCGTATTTGAAGGTGGGCACCTAACAGAATTTAAACGTGCAATGCGAATGCAGAAAATATTCCCGTATTAGAAGGTGGGCACCTAACAGAATTTAAACGTGCAATGCGAATGCAGAAAAATATTTCCGTATTAGAAGGTGGGCACCTAACAGAATTTAAACGTTCAATGCGATGCAGAAAAGTATTCCCTCAGCCTGAGGACCGGGGAGTGGATTTTAAAAGATGTTACCTTCCTCTTTTTGGTATTTTCTTTTACCAACTTATCTCTCGCCTGTGAATTTCTCCACTTATTCGGCAGACTTTCTCTTTTTGGTATTTTAAATTTTCCACATTGGTCACATTCACTTTAAAGTGATTAGTGACAATTTGTTCCTGCATGAAACAAAATTTATTAGATATAAACTGCTGGCAACTGGCATCTGCCGTCCCCACTTCTTATTGCTTCCTTTGTTTTTGCTTTCTCATGTTGCATGGCTTTTGACTTCTCGTCCCTTGCAGACTCTTTTTTTTGTATTTTTCTCATTTCTCCATTTTTGTTTTGTTTTCTTTTCCTTTGGCCATGTTTGCCAAGCTTCTTTATTTCTTTCCCCAATCTTCCATCCTTTCTGATCCAATGTTATTTCAACTTCCGTTATCAGGAGCTGGTAGTTAGCTCTCAAAAAGGTAAACAATGAAATGCAGAAAAATGAAAGAAAGGTAAGGGTATTTTGGAGAGATGACAGAACTTATCTGGGTATTTGCTGGCTGATTCCGCTGACCATGCCATGTATTTAAACTCTGACCCAGTTCGTTCCAATCATTATTCTGACTCTGGATTGCCTTTGACCCAAAACCGATACTCTTTTTTGTTGCTTTTCTCTTTTTTGATAGTCCTCACGATCGCCTTACGGTGCCTCGAAAGGTTTTCACCAATAAGACTCTCTCATTTATTCTCTCAACCTCACAATCATCTCACATCGCCGATTAAGGTTTTCACTGATGAGACTCTCTCATTTTATTTCTCTCAACCTCACAATCGCCTCACAATGCCGGCTAAGGTTTTCACTGATGAGACTCTCTCATTTTTATTATTTTTTCCATTTTTCCTTTTTGTATTTTGTTTTCTGTACCACGGGTATTATCCGATGCTTCGCTCCTCCTTCGCTGTATTTGTTATCATTTCAAAATTGATCAGAAGGTCTTTCTTCAGACTGTAACGTGGCTTTCGAGTGGGTTAAGAAAGAAAGATATAAAGGCTCAAAATTTCAACGAGGGTTAAAAATATTTACAACTTTCGGAATTATTAAACATAACTTCTGCCCCAGTTTCAATATGTGGGGAATTTTTGGATTTTTTCTTTATTGTGACTGAACCTCAGAGAGGCTGCCTACGTACCCTTTCGGGATCAAGTCATACGTAGTTCATCCAACTTCATTAGTTAGATGGATTTCTTTTGACTTTTTCCCGATTTCTTTGTCTTTTTCTCTTTCTTTTTTTTCATTTTTTCATTTTTCATTTTTTTTTTCATTTTTTCATTTTGGCAATTTCGATCTTATTGCGCTAAAATGATTCCGAGAGAGGGATATGAAAGAATATATTCATTAAGGCTCAAAGGGGTTATCAATGGATAAAGTGATTGGATAGAGAATAAAATGCCTTCGTCATTTCAATTCCAAAATCACAACAAAATACAAAACACATAATTGAAAAGGAATCATACATAGTATCTTTTGACCGCATCCGAATTGATAGCAGTCTCTACGCACTTTCCTTCAACATCTGTTAAATATAATGCCCCATGGGACAACACCCGTGATACCACAAATGCTCCTTGCTAGTTTGGCGCAAATTTGCCCTTTGCCTTGGCCCAATGTGGTAAAGTAACCAATCGCAACCAAAATGAGCTTATGCCCATTGAAAGTTGTTGGCTCCATCGGTCCAATAACATTTATGCCCCTGTTTCAAAGCAAAGAAAAATCTGTTAGTTTAAATGTGGTGGTTGGTTGTGGCCTTGAACTTTGATGGCGACTGTTTTCCTCTTGAATGCCTTTCCTGTTCACCGATTATCCAAAAAATCCATCTTCCTTATTGCATGTATACTGTTCCTTTCTTGACGGATCTCACAAAATCTGATCTTGCAGTCTATGATTCTTTCCATGATTTCATTTGATAACCTTGGGTGTTTCTTGACTGACTCTTTCTTTTGTCAGAAGATATACCTCCTCTCTGTTCGAACCCCGTACTTCCATTTTTTATATTTTCCCTGAGTTGGCACTTTGCCGACCCTTATGTCTTGCATGATCCTCATTGCACATGTTGCTCTTTTGGGCTTAAATCACTGGCCTTGTCATTCCCTGACCTATGACAATTGCCGTGTTGGCTAAATCCCATCTTGAGCAATTGGAAAGCTTGGTGGCAAATTTTCAAATAATTTCTATACTTGTTATGACCTGACTGACTCGATAAGAGGGAGAGCAAAACAAAGTGTGAAGAATAGAGAGAAAGGAAAATACAATTCCTAACAAGAAACCTACAGAACGAATGACCTAACGGATTTTGAATACCGACTCTAGCGACCTCGACATGCACTTTTGGCCTTCTCCGTAGAGCAAAGTTGATGTTCAACTCTTGTTGCAAAGTTCTGCTGTGAAACCGGTCTTCAATACTTCATTTCTTTGATCTGATCCTTATTCGACTTGTAGTTCTCATAGGGTTTTCACCATCAAGCCTCTCTCATTTTCTCTTTATTTCTCTCGACTTACCGTCGCCTTACGGTGCCCATGAGGGTTTTCACCGATAAGACTCTCTCATTTGATTTCTCTCATCGTGGAGTCTCGTGGTGGTTGTTATCATCTTGAATTCTTCATTCTCCTTTGTTCGGACTCGAGTGTTGCCCTTGATGTGATTCACCTTTGCTCGTTTGACTCGGCATTTCTTGAAGATTGATCGGAAGGTCTTCCTTTGGACCGTAATGCAGGCTTTTGGATGGGGTAAGAAAAAGGATATAAAGGCTCAAAAATATTTCATCGTGGGTTAAAATTACAACCTTCGGAATCTTATTTACTCAATAACCATAACTTCTGCCCCAGTTTCCTCCGTGGGGGATTTTTTTAGATTTTCCTTTATTGTGACTGAACCTCAGTGAGGCTGCCTACGTACCCTTTCGGGATCAAGTTAGACGTAGTTCAGATTACGTTATTAATTAATGAATTTCTTTTGACTTTTCCCGATTTTCTTTCTTGTATTGCATTTTTTCTTTTTTTTTCTTTTCTTTTTTTTTCTCTTTTCTTTTGTTTCTCCATTTGATTTCCCCGCTCAATCCTCAATTTTTGTTGTTGATTCCGGAAGAGGGATATGAAAGAAAATATAATATGGCTCAAAGGGGTAGAAATGGACGAAGTGTTTGGATAGCCGAATAAAATGCCTTCGTCATTCCAATCTTCAAAACCTACCAAGTACAAACTATCTTTTGACCAAATCACATATTTGCCTTCTATTTTTTGATGATTCTCAATGCCATTGGGCAACAATCTCGATACCACGAATGGTTCCTTTAGTCTTGGGGGTACTTTTGCCTTTGGCTTTAAACCGATGATGCATTTCCAAGGCATTTCTTTAGGTTATGTTTTCCCCTAGTATTCACTTGATTCCGGCTTCACAGTATTCCAATATGTTTTTATTTCTTCCGAGTATCATTACATCTTCAACATTGTTTCATTAACTTTAAAAAACCAGGCTTAGAATTATGTGCATGTCATGTTGCTAAAGTCAGTATGAGAAAAAAAACACAAAGTGATCAGAAATGGACTGACTAGGAATGACGGGAAACAAAGAGTTGTACTAAACTGATGGGTTGAAACAACAAGACGAACGAACAGACTAGACTAGAATTACAAACCTAGACGGCACTAAACAATTATACTAAACAAATCAAAGATAGAAGGGTTTTGACTCTCAAGACAACGTCCGGATTACAACCCTGAAATAACCCGGGTAACAGAAACGACACCAAAATAAAACTACCAAAACTCCAAGAGTCGAGCACCTTCCCAATTGACAAGCATGGCATCTTAGCCACTGTATTCTGCATTAAGATCGCTTTCTATTTCAATATTCTCGGCTTCCAACGAAAAATCTCTTCACCCTCGTCATCGGGCATCGTCCCCACAAAATGCGCAACGTCACATGCAGTTAGAGGATTCTGTGTAATGTTTGGGGTTTCGGGAGTCTGTACTTCAATTCTCCTCTCATCGATAAGATCTTGAATGGCATTCTTCAATTGCCAACACTTTTCAGTATCGTGACCCAATGTTCCCGAACAATATTCACATCTGACAGAAGAATCAAGATTTTTCGGGGGTGGGTTTGGAACTTTTGGTGCGACTGGTCTTAACATCCCCAACTCTTTCAACTTATGATAAAGGCTGGTATATGATTCTCCGATAGGGGTGAAAGCCTTTTTTCGCTTCAGCAACCTCTCCTCCCTAAACGCCTTGTTTGGCCTGAAACCTGACCCAGGGGGTTTCCGGTATGTTTGTGGGGGTCGGTAGGCTTTTTGTGGAATTGGGTACATGGAAGGTGAAGTACGATTTTGGGTGCCTCCGGGAGAGTAGTAGGGTTGGGGATGGAAGTAGTGTTGGGAAAGCATAGCTGGGGGACGAGTAATTGAGCTACTCGAGTGGCTAGAAAGGCTTGCGATAGGCAGGTATATTTGGCATCGGGTTCAGTGTAAGGACCGGGTCCATGAAACTAGGTGGTGGCGGGGGTGGTGCTTTTCCATCCTTCCATGCCCGATACATTCCAACCACCTGTTGTCTTAATATTTTGACTTCTTCTCCTAACATGTGGTTCCGTTCAACCAGCTGTTGGCGGGAACCGGTACCAACCCACTCAGCCTTGAGATTCTCTGCCATTTCTTGCATGTTTTTCATCCGTTGTTCTAATCTCTTCAATCTTTGGGCCATTTCTTCCTGCACATTCTTTCGGGTAAGCTTCTCAACGTTTGCAGGAAGGTCAAACGAGTACGAGTGGTACTCGGGAGAGTGGTACTGTTCTTGCTGTATAGCAGATTGTGACTCATGAGAAGGCTGTCCTTGGCCATTGGCCCATGCTTGACGCATTTGGGTCATTTGTCGGTTCAATGCTCTATTTTCTTCAACCACAGTAGACCCTTGTTGAATTTTCTGACCCTGAGTTTCTTGAGCACCCGTAACAGCTTCAATGCCGGTTATCATTTTCCTTGGATCTTGCTTTCCGATTTACCACAACCAACCACCTTGACTTTCTGGATTAACAAAACGAAACCACCGGGTTAGCGTTAAGGTATTCCACTTATTGATTTCCTTTTTTTTTTTTTTCATTTTTTTTTTGGTTATGGATATGGTCGAATCCTATGTGGATTGCCTACGTATCATGACCCCGCATGAATCGGACCGAGCGTAGTTCTTGCAAATTAATGCAAGAAATAAAGAGATGTTTATTTGATTTTTTGATTTTTTTTTTTTTTTTTTTTTTGAAGGAAAATTATAGAAGCCGATTCCAACTACAAACTTACACCTTGTGCCGGAGATTTCTATAAGAATATATATTTTTGGTGTCCATTATGACTATTTCCTACAAAATTGGCCATATAATGGCTTATTTGACAAAATGACTATTTTTGCAATATTTATAAAAGAAAGATAAACTTGAAATTTTTTTTTATCATGTGGTTCATGGGGCATCGTTCGGCATCACCATAAACCAACATAAGACTATTTTTCATAAATTGGCCATGTAATGGCTTATTTAGACAAACTGGCTCTTTTTGCAAAATTTTATTTAAGAAAAATACAAATTCAAAATTCCTCATCCTGGGACCTATGGGGCATCGTTCAGCACCGACACAGGCCAACACAAGATTGAGGAAGTTAAAATGCCAAATGTGGCTATTTATGCAAACACGGGCCATGTAATGGCTTATTTGATAAATTGAATATTTTTGAAAAGTTGAGCAATGACTCAAACTTAATTTTGCGGATACAGCCTTTCAACATTTCTGCGAGGGAACATTTCAAGGGTATGCCCGCAAATTATTTAAAATGACTCAAAGTGGCTATTCTTGCAAAAACGACCTTCCGTTGTCTTTTTGAGGGACATTCGGCATATTTTGAGCAAGAATAGCATCACCCGACTTATTTATAACTTTGACATTTTTTTTTTGGTTATTTTTGCAAAAAGGGTATGAACCCGGACTTGATTTTGCGGCTAGGGCCTTGCAACATTTCCACAAGGAATATTTCAAGGTTGTGCCCGTAAATTATTAAAAAATGATTCAAAGTGGCTATTTTTGCAAAAAACAGCCTTCCGGCGTCCTTTCGGAACATTCGGTTATTTTCAAAAACAACGTCACTTCGATTTTATTGACAAAATTAAACACACATTTTTTTTTGTTTTTTTTTTAGGGGTGGTTGGACCCGATGAGGGTTGCCTACGTATCCCACCTAATGGCGAGAATCAAACCTGCGTAGTTCGGTCAGATTATTTGACCAATTATTTCAACAAAATTGTTCTACCTATTTTTCAAATTTTCTTTTCAAGCAATCGACAATATTTCGATATCTAAAATTTCTCTTTTTTGTTTTCAGGAATTTAGCCAATCAGCATAATAGGACAAATAAATGCAACATATAACATGCTCGGTCTTTTGATTACCGGGTCACCTGTCCTAGACGGACCCAACCCCTGTGTTGAGTCCCCTAAGTCAGATATGATGCAAATAAACGTCCTAGACCTAGGCTCAATATCCTGATTTTTCATATGGTGCTAGACCGTGTACCCGAGCGGACAACTCGGATCGAGGAGGGGCTACGTACCGGTGACCCGCGGAGTCAATCGGCTTTGTAACTTGTCCGGCCTCTTTTTCTTATTTTTGGAATTGACACTAACAGAAAGGGGAGTCTCAACCAGTAAGCACATCCCCGGAGGTAAGAAGAGAGGGGTTTTCGGCACAGTTTTATATATACAGTTCACGCAATATCAAAGCGGTAATCATGTAGCACATTAATCAAAATATATAACGAAATCAGATATAAGCAAAAATAGCAATTTTACTGAGCTCGAATTCTTAAACCCCGAACCGAAGTTCTGGGTTACTTGTCCCCAGCAGAGTCGCCAGAGCTGTCACACCTCCCTTTTTACTACCCCACGAACTTAACGCGTATAAATACACTTGTAGGGTATACCCCAACGCTCAATTACCCGAAACGGATAAAATAACGTAAGGGAAGGAGTTTTTCCAATTTAAGGACAATCGGTTCGGGATTTTATTAGAGATTAATCGGAGTCGCCACTTGGGAATGACAATGGTGTCCCAAGTCACCGGTTAATCCCGAATCCGAGGAATTTTGACTCTTAAAATGTCTGCGAAGCAGAGGTCCGGATAAGGAACTCTGTTAACTCGGGAGAAGGTGTTAGGCACTCCCGGATTCCGTGGTTTTAGCACGGTCGCTCCACTGGTCGTTCTTGACTTTTGTTTGACTCAATTATAGGTTTTAACAACATAATGTGCTTTTACGTTAAATATCATTTTTTAGGAATTTGCGACATTGCGGAAACACACCTCGAGTCATACCGCAACCAGTACGCCTATGACTTTTGGTGTATTTCGGCTTTGCCGAGATTTTGGATTTGAGTCGCACCAAGTGCACACTCATTTATAGGAAGGTATATTAAAATCGTGCCCTAAAGTAACGTCTATCGGCTCTTAAATCTTTTGGGAGAAGCTATGGAATTGGCTATTAGATTTCCCGCGTCTATTCGTGTTATATCATTACTAAATGGGGGCCCCGGTGTTATTCGGGCGAGGCTCGTCCCAATTTTCATTAAAGGATTCAATACTTGTATTTAACTACGTTTTCTACGCTTGTTCTTTCCTTAATCGTATTACTAACACTATAATAATCCCAGGCCCGTGTAGTTTATTGTTATTGGGCCTGGACTTTCCATAGACTATCTTCGAGATCCAGGTTGCCTTGGGTTTAAACTTGCCGGCTTCATTAGCTTCACGTTGGAACTCAAATCTCGTTTGCATATTGAGCCCAAACCAATCGGTAGTAAACTATTAGAAACAGCAACAAATGCAAAGAACTAGAAATAACGTAAATCAACAAGTTTTGAGAATTGAAATCAGACTTGCTTTTATTCATTGAAAGAGTAGAGTCACTGTTCATGAAAAATCAATTATTAATCCTAGATTACAGCTAATTAATGAAAGAACAACCAAATTAACCGGCTACTTTTACCTTTGTTTTAATTCTATAAGACTATATTTAAACAATCTAATTATTCGTTAATGACAATTTATCTAAGCTAACTGACTTGATGGTGTATGCACAACTGCTGACTCTTATTTGTCCTCATTCATATTGTATCACAGATCCTATTATAAGTGACTTATCAATTTTCCCTTATGTTTTCCTTTTTAGACTTATCTGTATCCATTCACTGATATGATTAAACGCTAATGTTACTGTAAGTTAAGCTCATGCGAAATTCAGAGACTAATTAGCTATATGATTAACTACTATTGTTTAATAAGACCCAAATCTATTTAATGTTATCAAAGCCAGCTTCATTACTCAACTGTTTGTCTTCCTTTTAGACTTATTCGAACTTACGATTGACAAAAACAGATTAACTAGGTGAGTTTATTAACTTATGTGATGGTCTTTTGGGCTTCATTTTAGAAATTTTACCTAATTAACTAAGTGTTACACTGCTTATAACTATTCTACTACTACACTACTAGATTATTACAACATTAGTATCGTTTTTCTGTTACTATAGACTACTACAATGGAATGAATCACAAATTTAAACTATCAAGCTAAACTGCTACTAAAATCGAATTCACAGCTTCATTCTCATTTCAACAATTCATGACTACAGCTTCAAGTGTAGAGTAATGTACCTGGTTTTGAAAGGAATGGGAAAATAGCAAATCAACAGGGCGGTGAAAATACAGCAACAACAACAGTAACAACCAGCAGTAGCTTCAACACCTCAATCCCGAAAATCCCAGCAATACGGAGAAAAAAAAAACCAATAAAAAATAGAAAAGAAAAATATATTCCAGATTTTCTCTTTGTTTTGTCTTTCTAGCTTTGAACTCTTTTCAATTCTCAACAGAAACTCTCAAAAATTGAAATTTTTGCCGTGTATACTTTTGTGTCCAGAATGTATATCGAGTGTATACTACAGCAGAGAAATTTTTTATTTTTACTTCTCTTCCTATTTTTCCTCTCTTTTTTTTCCCCCTCTTTTTCATAAATCTTCTCTTCTATTTATAGGCAAGAATTTCGAAAATTTTCAGATTTTTTATTAAAAAGAAAATATTTTTTTAATTTAAAGAAAACCCACTAATCCATGTTTTCCTCTCCTTGTTTTCTTCCTTGATTTCCTTGCCCTCCACTACTTTATGTCATGTAATTATGATTATTTTTTTGCTAAAAAAAATCTGAAATTTTCTTCTTGGGCCAAGGGGTTTTGGGTTGGGTAAGGGTTCTTAGGATTGGGCTTGTAACTTAATTTGCAAGATGGCCCAATCCAAATTTTTTCCATTTTGTTCTTCTCCATTATTCAACTTCCTAATTAATAAAGCCCAATATACTAAGATTAATTTATAAAAACTAAAATTATCTTGAAATACTAATATCATAATAATAATTGTCACCTAATTTTAAATGGTAATTAAAATACAATCACACAATTTGGACATTAAAGGCTAAAATGCAAAAAATGCCTATTTTTGTGATTTTCATTTTTGTAAGATAAAATTAATTACTCCTAATTGTAGAATTAAATCCTAAATGCAAATGCGATATATATATATATATATATATATATATATATATATATATATATATATATATATATATAAATGCGATATATATATATATATATATATATATATATATATATATATATATATTGTCATTATTTTTTAAAAATGACACTAAATTCACAACAATTGCAAACAACACAAAACTCTTTTATTTTGAATTTTTGGGAGTAATTCTCATATAGGGCAAAAATCACGTGCTCACACCTGTAATCAGTGCATTTGAAGCAACAACATCTCTCCTATCATAAAGTGCATAGAAATGTGCCTGACCACCACTCGATCGCTCCCCACTCATGGGGCGACCATTACTAACAAGCTCAAGACTCATGAGGCCCAGTAACCTAGGCTCTGATACCAACTTGTCACGACCCCAAAACTGGATCATGATGGTTCCCAGCACATTGCTATGCCAACCTTACACAATACCGAGCTACCAGCTCTCACACTATTTTAAAAACGTTAACAATGATAAGAAAAATATGAAATTTAGCATAGATTGCGACAAAACAACCCGATAACAATATGTCACTTCCCACTGAATCTGAGATCATAAGTCAAGAGCCTCTACCAAGAGTGTAACAATAATACTGAATACATAAAGTGTATGACAAATGCGGAACAATCAAAGAAAATGGATAATAAGGAAAGTCGGGTCCTGCGAACGCCAAACAGCTACCTCGACAGTCTGAATAATCTCTGAAGTAGCTGCGGAGTCAGCCCTGCTGTGATGTACCTAGATCTGCACACAAGGTGCAGGGAGTAGAGTGAGTACTTCCAACTGGGTGATATTAAGCCCGGATAAAGAGATTGAAGGTAAAAATGCCCAACAAACCACTCAGTAAAGCTATATAATACATCCTATTTTCTACACCGGACCTCCAAATTCAACGCTGATCGCTCCCCTAAGTCACAAATCATCTCCCGAAGCTAACTGAACCACCAGAATCCACATCCGAGTCCTCTAACTACTTAGTCAACTTTAGGTTGACTTTTCTGAAACAAGTTTCATTCTAAAAGGCTATATGCCTTATTTTCAACCATATTCAACCCAAACTCACCCGATAGACTCTAATATAGATATAAGACCATTAAACAACAAAATAAGGAAAAAAGGGGTGATAACTCTCGTGATGATGGGCTAGGTCGTCACAGAGTTTATCCGGGAAATTGTTCGATTGCATGGTGTTCTAGTGTCTATTATCTCAAATAGAGGTACTCAGTTCACTTCCTAGTTTTTGAGGATATTTCAGCAAGAGTTGGGTGAGCACAACATTTCATTCTCAGACGGATGGGCTGTCCGATCATACTATTCAGATAGTGGATGCGTTGTTTCCGCTTGCCGAGTTTTATTACAACAACAGTTATCAATCGAGCATTTAGATGCTCCGTATGAGGTAATGTGTGGGAGGCAGTATAGATCTCTTGTTGGATGTTTCGAACCCGGTGAGGCTAAGTGATTGGGGACAAAGATGGTTACGGATGCCTTGGAGAAGGTAAAGCTAATTTAGGAGAGGCTTCATACATCACAGTGGCGTCCGAAGAGTTATACGGACCGGAAAGTTTGAGATATGTCATATATGGTGGGTTAGAATATCTTGCTGAATGTTTTGACAATGAAGTGTGTTATGCGGTTAAGGAAGAAAGTGAAGCTAAGTCCGCGGTTTATTGGACCTTTTGAGGTACATAGGTGGATTGGGAAGGTGGCTTATGAGCTTGCCTTTCCACCCAGCTTGTCAGGCATTCATCTGGCGGTATTTCATGTATCTATGCTTTAGAAGTATGTTGGGGACCCGTCCCATGTTTTGGACTTCAGTACTGTTCAATTGGATGATGATTTAACATATAATGTGGAGCTAGTGGCTATTTGTGGTCGTTATGTTAAAAAATTGAGATCAAATGATATAGCTTCGGTTAAACTACAATGGAGAGGTTGGCCCGTGGAGTAGGCTACTTGAGAGATCGAACGTGAGATACAGAGCATATACCCTCACTTGTTTTTGGCTCTAGGTATGTTTCTTGACCCACTTGAGGACGAGCGTTTGATTTAGTTGGAGAGGATGTGATGACCTAGCCCGTCGTCACGTGAGTTACCGCCCCGTTTCACCTTTTTTTGCTTCATTATGTTTCATTATAAAATTATTGGGTGAATGAGTCGATTTGGATTTGTTTTAGATGGAAATGGGACACTTTGTCTCTTAAAGGAAGTTTGTTTTGGAAAAGTCAACTGAATGTTAACTATTGAGTTAGAGGGTTCAGATGTGATTTCTGATAATTCGGTTAGCTTCGGGGGATTATTTGTGACCTAGGATTGTGGTCGGAAGTTCTTTTAGAGGCTCGGTGTAGAATTAAGCTTGAATTGGCGAAGTTAGATAGGTGAGAAATATTATTCGAGGGTCAGAATGGAATTTTGAGAGTTGCAATAGCTTTGTTAGGAGATTTGGGATGTGGTGCAAAAGTTTAGTTGATTCGGAGGTGTTTTGGTTAGGTTTTTGATCGAATGCGAGTTTCAGAAGATTTGGATGAACTTTGGCTTCAATTTGATGGTTTATGTGTTATTTGTGGTGTTTTGATGATTCGAGCAAGTTTCAATAAGGTGTTAGATCACGTTTTTGTTTTTGTTTGAGGTCCCGGGGGCCTCGGGATGATTTCGGATGGCTATCGGGGAGTTTCGAGCCTTGGTAAATTGCAGGCTTCTGCTGGTATCTAGTATTTTTGCACCTGCGGTTATAGGAACGCATGTGCGGTTTCACAGAAGAGGACGAGGAAGTCGCGGAAGAGGTTTTGGGTCTTGAGGCAGTTTTGTCACAATCCAATTTCCATACCCGGTCATGATGGCTCCTATCGTGAAGACAAGGCAAGCCAACTAACCCAATTAGTTTTCTTTAACAATTATCAAACATTAAAAAGTAGAATATTATAGCAACTGTTACTTACAACCCAACTCATCCCGAGCGAGGTGTCATAAGTCACGAGCCTCTAAGAAGTAGCAAAACAACTACAAGGTCATATACATGTATAAAATGAAATCTGGAATTAAAGATGAAGTCCGGTACCGTGAACGCTGGCGGTCACCTAGCTCAGTTACAATATTAACACCTTTAATCCGCTAACAACTCGATTCCAGCTGAAAAATACCCGCAACTGCACGCGACGTGATGGGAGTAAAGTGAGTACTTCCAACTCAGTGGTAATAAGAGTAAATAACAACTGAGAGGTAAGAAAACACATAAGAGCACTCCATCTTACTATACAAGACAATACAACCTTTTTAGAAAATAGTAAAACCGTTAAACTCCTTAAGAAAATATCTGGCTCAGTTTAAAAACCTCTTTTGAGAATATCCTTTTTCAACAGTCAAGTATATAAATGCGATATCAGATAGTGCAAGTCAGCACATAAGTCAGCCCCTCGGGCACAACACTCCATTAACAAATAACACTATGGTATCTGGTCAACAAGGCAAGGAATAACATGTATGCCAATGATATGTGAGTGCTAAATGTCATGCCACGTAGTACAAATAGGAACCAATGGGTAACCGCGCTCACTGGGGGTGTGTACAGACTCCGGAAGGGCTCCTACAATCCAAGCTCAATATTATCATAGCAACGCTGTGGAGTGCAGCCCTATCCATCCTAAGTCCAGAAATTGCAAATGAGCCACTCGGGCAAGGTCAAGTAATAGCTTTTAAATCAAAATATCAAAAAAATGCGATTTAAGTCCTTAAACATTAGCAATATGACTGCACATTTCAAAACAGCGTTTAACTCAGGACTGAAATCATTTAATATGCTAAGTGTCATAAAAACAGTGATAATAACCCCTACAAGGTTCAAATAACTAGCACGAAGCCAAAACATGGCAATCAGCTTAATTCAGATAGCATCAAGCAAGTTTCCGTCAATTACACAGTAATATCTACAACCGGGATGGAACAAATCTCATTTCCCATTAGTGCTCTACCCCACTCTCATACCTAGCGTGCAAGTCACCACAATACATCACTATGATGTGCAAATCCGAGGTTTCAAATCCTCAGGATATCATTTACAAGTATTACTCACCTCGTACCGATGAAATGTCGAGCCCGCGAAGCCTTTGCCCCTCAAATTGGCCTCCACGTGCATCGAATCTAGCCAAAAATAGAGCGAATACATCATAATATGCCAATGGGACAGTACCCAATCTAAAACAATCGAATTATAGCAAGAACCTCGAAACTAGAAAAACCCGAGCCCAGGGCCAAGAACCTCGAACCAAGAACTCCCAAATGCGAGCTTAAATGACCTATCAAATCCCAATTTGAAATATCAAAAACTCTAGCCCTAGCTTTACCCCTTTTTGTTGAATTTCAACCAATTTCCATGTTAATTCTACCATATTCTTGAATAATTAGGCCAAGGAACTTACCTCCATGCAATCCTTCTTGAATCACTCTATTTTCCCCAAAGATCTCTCAAAATACTCAACAATGGAGTAAAATGACTAAAACTCGCGGATGAGATATTATAAAATAGGTCTACCCAGGTGACCCTTTATTCTATGCGAACGCGATGCCTTTCTCGCGTTCGCTATGCTCAAATTTCCATCAGCTCAAATAAGTAGTCCGTGAACACGCCCCACACCATGTGAATGCAAAGATTTATTCCTCAAATATACATGAACGCGACAAGCATTCCCCGAATGCGAAGACCAAAGAAACCTGAACCTCAATTCCTTATACAGGGACACGTTCCCCCATCACGCGAACGCGATGCGTGGTCTACTTTCCTTAAGCGATCACGAAGCCTCATATGCAAACGTGAAATCCAAAAATCCTTGCCCTCTAATTCCTTCTACGCGTTCACATCTCACCAATGCGAACGCGAAGAACAATTCTTCTGCAACAAAAATCACTGAAAATCTACAATATTATAAGTCCAAAAATAGCCTATTTGACCACCCGAAATCACCTCGAAGCCCCCAGGACCTCAACCAAAGGCACCAACATATTCCAAAACATGATACGAACTTGTTCCAATCATCAAAACGCATCAAACACTACTAAAATAATCAATTCACATCAGATTCAAGCCTAAGTTTCTTCAAAACTTCCGAAACTCGCATTCGATCAAACACCCGACAAAATGACGTCTGAATGACCTAAACTTTTGCACACATATCCAAAATCACCTACTGAAGCTACAACAACTCTCAGAATTCCATTCTGACCCTCTGATCAAAATCTCACCTATCAACCAGAATTCGCCAAAATTCAAACTTCGCCAATTCAAGCCTAATTCTACACCGGACCTCCAAATTCAATTATGATCGCACTCCTAAGTCATAAATAACCTTCCGAAGCTAACCAAATCATCTGAAATCACATCCGAGCCCTCTAACTCACAAGTCAACTTCCGATTGACTTTTCCAAAATAGGCCTTCCTTAAAGAGACTAAGTGTCTCATTTTTTACCAAAACCAATCCAAATAAATTCTAACACACCAAAAACCGATAATGAAACATGAAGAAGCATGAAATTGGGGAAACGAAGCAGTAATACATAAGACGATGGGTCAGGTCATCACATCTTCCCCAACTTAAACATACGCTCGTCCTTGAAGGTACCTAGAGTTGTACTAGAAGCAACCCAATAGCTTAATGACCTTACCAAGCATATACCCGGGGTGATCCCACGTCACCCTATCTAATATAGGTCCGACAATACAATATAGCTCAAATTTCTCGGCCCATCTAGACCATAAACCATAGAACCACATTGCACTTCCCAAAATCATACACAAGATCAGAACCTTGCGTCTCTATATCCAGAATAAACCTGAACTAGGTGTAATAACCTATGCTTGCAACCTCAGGTGAGACCATATGACATACCACGCTATCCAAACACTCGAAACGATGGCCTCTATTCATAATAATTGACCATAATAACCAAATACCGACCGAAAAACCTTTTATTAGCTGAAGTCTTATTCTAACACTTTCATATACTGTCAACGGCAACCGAAACACGCGATAAACCATAACTATCTCTTAGATCAACCATTCATGAAACCACTTCCCTTGACTAATATCACAACAAATTTCCAGGTCAAACCTCGACATCAGCTTTCTAACAAGCTGAAATCAAATCTGTTCGTACTCATTTATGACTCAAATGATCACCCCGACTACAACACACAACTCTGGTGATATGACACCTCAACACAGGCTTAAGCCACAACTTGCATAATACATGCACCAATGAGAAAAAGCCTGAACATACTCAAATAATGACAAATAACTCAACCCAAAAAGTGTTATAACTCAAACTTTTCAGTACCCTCACAACATAAGGATGGGACCCCGTTCCATATTATAGAAATAGAATCATGAATCTACCCCGAAGATTCTAATCTCCATGTAGCCTCGCTACAATGCGCGGTCCTTTCCAAACACGGCTACACATGAAGAACCTCAAGTCGCTATACTCGAATTAACAACCACACACGATGGATATCTGGAACCCAAACAAAGCATTATACCCATGGAGAAGCAAGTAATATACAACATTCAATCTTGAAAGGACACAACCGATGTGTTATTCGCCGAGCAGCACCCAATACGGACTTTCCTTATAAATCGGGAAGCAAGGCATATAAAGTAACATATGCGAATCTATTCGCAACATCACATTGTTTCAGTGTGCAATCCGACCCAGATAACATACTCGTGGCAGCATGCCACCCGGTCCACACATAATCATGGCGCCGTGCCATCCGATCCACATATACTCATGGCGGCGTGTCACCCGATCAAGCATTTCCTTATGTGAGTCATATATATATATATATATATATATATATATATATATATATATATGACTCACATAAGGAAATGCACATCGAGCCAAATTTGCTGGTTACAACAAAACACTGAGTGTCGGACTGAAATCATTTAATATGTTAAGTGTCATAAAAATATTGATAATAACCCATACAAGGTTCAAATAACTGGCATGAAGCCTAAAACACGGCAATTAGCCCAATTCAGATAGCATCAAGCAAGTTTCCGTCAATTACGCAGTAATATCTACAACCGGGACGGACCAAGTCTCAATCCCTATTGGTGTTCTACCCCACGCTCATACCTAGAATGCAACCACAATATAGCACTATGATGTGCAAATCCGGGGTTTCAAACCCTCAGGATATTATTTACAAGTATTACTCAAATGCACTTTCAAATCCAAAATTTTCGTTTCAAAAATCAAGCCATAGTTCTTCAAATTCTTACCCAAATTTCCAAGAATTAAGGTTGATTCTTGAATAAAATGGTGTTTCTAGGTCATGAGACTTACCTACAATAAATTCCTATCAAAATTATCTTCAATTCCTGCCAAAAGGCTCTTAAGGTGGTTAACAATGGAGGAAAAATGAATAGACTCACGAATGAAATAATAATATAAAAACCCTTCTGCCAGCGGCTTTCGCTTCTGCGGTACAACTTTCGTTTATGCGGGAGCACTTCTGCTACCAAAATCCCGCTTTTGCAGTCGTCATGAAAATCTCCAACTTCCGCATTTGCGTCCTAGATTTCGCTTCTACAGATCACCCAAAACTGCTTTTGCTGTAAAATATCCGCTACTGTGGACCCGCTAATGTGAACCATCTTCTGCTTCTGCGAAACTACTGTAGCCAACAACTGACCATTTTTGCGATACATCACCCACTTTTGCTGTCCATTTCCGCAAAAGCAGAAATACTAGAAACCAACAAACTTGAACCTGCAACAAACTTCAAAAACTCTCCGTTTAACCACCCAAACTCACCCCGACGCCCCCGGAACCTTAACCAAAAACACCAACACATCCTAAAACCTCATTCAAACTTGTTAAAATCCTAAAAATACATCAAACAATGATGAAACCATCAAATCACATCGGATACAAGACTAAGTAACTTAAAAACTTTTGAATTACGCATTCGATCAAAAACCCGACCAAAACACCTCTGAATTACCTGAAATTTTGCACACATATCCAAAATCACCTAACAGAGCTACTGGAGCTCTTCGAATTCCATTCTAACCCTCGGATCAAAATCTCACCTATAAACCGGAATTCGCCAAAATACTAACTTCGCCAACTCAAGCCTAATTCTACACCGCACCTCCAAAATAACTTTTGATCATGCTCCTAAGTCACAAATCACCTCCCGAAGCTAACCGAATTGCTGAAATTCACATCCGATCTCTCTAACTCAATAGTCAATATCCGGTTGACTTTTCCAATATAAGCCTTCCTTAAAGAGATTAAGTGTCTCATTTCCTATTCAAACCAACACAATTCGACCCTAACTCACCCGATGCTGATAATGAAATATGAAGAAGCAATAAAAGGGGAAAATGGGGCCATAACACATGATAGGATGGATCAGGTCGTCACATCCTCCACAACTTAAACAAACACTCATTCTCGAACGGGTAAAAAAATATACCTGAAACCTCAATTAGGTGAGGATATCTGCTCTGCATCTCCTACTTAGTCTCCCAGGTAGCCTCCTTTGTGGGCCAACCTCTCCACTACACCTTTACCGAAGCTATATCGTTTAATCTCAATCTCCGAAGCTGATGACCCAAAATAGCCACTAGCTCCATATCATAAGCCAAGTCATCATCCAACTGAACCGTACTGAAATCTAACACATGAGACGGCTCCCAACATACTTCCGGAGTATAGAGACATGAAATATGGGATGAACCCCTGACAAGCTAGAGGGCAATGCGAGGATATATGCCATCGCCCTAATCCTCCTAAGTATATCAAAAGAGCCAATGAACCACAAGCTCAATTTCCCTTTCTTTCCAAGTCTCATAATGCCCTTCATAGGAGAAACGTTCAACAAGACCTTCTCGCCCACTATATAAGATACATTTCGGACCTTCCTATCCGCATAACTCTTTTGACGCAACTGAGCTGTACGAACACTCTACTGGATCTCTTTCACCATATCTAAGGCATCCTGGACCAACTCTGTTCCCAATACCCTAGCCTCGCCGGGCTCAAACCAACAAACTGGAGATCTACACCATCTCCCATATAAGGCCTCATACGATGCCATCTAAATACTGGACTGATAGCTGTTGTTGTAGGAAAACTCTGCAAGTGGCAAAAAATTGGACCAAGAACCTCTAAAATCAATAAGACAGGCACGCACATGTCCTCAAATATCTGAATGGTACGCTCGGATTGCCCGTCCGTCTGAGGATGAAATGTTATGCTCAACTCTACTTGTGTACCCAACTCTCGCTAAAAAGTCCTCCAATATTGGGAAGTAAACTGAGTACCCCTATCTGAGATAATAGAAACTGGGACCCCATGAAACTTAACAATCTCCAGGATAAAAATCTCTGCTAAGCGCTCTGAAGTATAGGTAGTACACACCAAAATGAAGTGCGCGAACTTGGTCAGCCAATCCACAATCACCTAAATTGAATCAAACTTCCTCGATGTCCAAGGGAGACCACTCACAAAATCCTTAGTAATCCTCTCCCACTTCCACTAGGGAATATCCATGTGCTGAAGTACACCACCAGGCCTCTAATGCTCATATTTCACCAGCAGACAGTTGAGACACCGAGCTGCATGACTCACAATATCCTTCTTCATTATTCTTAACTCGTAATATTGTCCCAAATCCGGATACATCTTTGGAGCACCCAGATGAATGGAGTACCGCAAGCTGTAGGCCATCTCTAATATCAACTCTCGAAGCTCATCCACAATGGGCACGCAAATCCGGCCCTGCATCCTCAACACAACCTCATCACCAATAGTCACATCTCTGGTGTCATCATGCTGAACTATGTCCTTAAGGACAAGCAAATACAGATCATCATGTTGGCGCTCTTTGATGCAGTCATACAAGGAAAACCGAGAAACCACACAAGCCAACACCCGACTAGGCTCCAAAATATCTAGCCTCACCATCTGATTGGCCAAAGCCTAGACATCAATTGTAAAGGGCCTCTCCATAAACTAGAATGTATGACAAACTACCCATACTAACCGCCTTTTGGCTCAAAGCATCAGCCACTACATTGGACTTTCCCAGGTGATACAATATGGTAATATCATACACCTTGAGTAACTCAATCCACCTACGCTGCCTCAAATTAATATCATTCTGTTTGAACAAATGCCGAAGGTTGCGATGATCAGTATATACCTCACAGGATACTCCATACATATAGTACCTCCAAATCTTCAAAGCATGTACTATAGCATCCAACTCCAAATGATGTAAGGGGTAGTTCTTCTCATGAGGCTTTAATTGACGAGAAGCATATACAATAACTCTAACCTCCTGCATCTACATACATCCGATCTGAACTCTCAAAGAATCACAATACACGGTGTAAGAACCTGAAGCTAATGGTAAAACAAACACTGGAATATCATAATACATGGTGTAAGAACATGAAGCTAATGGTAAAACAAACACTGGAATTGTGGTCAAAGCTATCTTGAGCTTTTGAAAGCTCTCCTCACACTCATCCGACCATACAAATGGTGCACCCTTTTACGTCAACTTGGTCAAGGGCAAAGAAATAGATGAAAAACCCTAGACGAATCGACGATAATTGTAAGGCCCCGTAAAATTTTTGTGCGTAAAACTTAGTAGATGTGGTGTCATGGTCCGAATGATGTGTTAGGAATGCGTAGAATTCTTCGCGGCGAGCTTGCTCGCCGCGGTTCGGACCCTTTGTAGTGATTTAAGTTTCAAAAATGTAGAGAAATAATTTTTCCGAAAAAGTGTCAAATATGCGGTCAAGAATGCGACCGCAGAATCAACATGCGGACCGCATTCTGACCGCAAATCGTTCCAGAGAGTTGCCCAAAGTCGGGCCAAAAGTGCGGTCGATATGCGATCGCATGTCAATCTGCGGTGCACTTTTGCGACCGCAGAATCAACATGCGGTCCGCATAGTGACCGCATGTCTTAACAGAACCTGCGTAATTTTTTGAGCCATTCTGCGGTCACTATGCGGACCGCATGTTGATTCTGCGGTCGCATAGTGACCGCATATTTGACCCCGGCCCAGATTTTTGTAACATTTTGACCCGATCTCTTCTTTAATATAACACCTCTCTTCTTCATTTTATCATACCATCTCACCAAAATTAGAGAGAGAAGAGAGGGTTTTTAGAGAGAGAAGTTCTTGATCTTCAAAGATTGTTCCAACTACTTAATTCCAAGGGATTCTAGGGCAAGGATTCAACTTCCCCAATATTTTCAAGGTAAAAACCCTAACTATTTTCTTTGATTTTCAGTTTTAATTGGGTAAAGAGAGGTTTGCATATAGTAGCTTTTGAAAATAGAATTTTTACACTCATGCATGATTATTGAACTTGATTTCTAGTAAAAAGAAGTGAGTAGGAGTAAGAGTCTTCAAGAACAAGGTTGGCAAGAGTGGGATATCTTGGGTAAGCATAAAGTAGGAGGAAAAATCATCACCAGGTATGTATGGCTAATTTTGATTCTTGTGAAATCGCCTATATGTGTGAAGTTTGTTTGTTTCGTGTTAAATTCACAAATTGTGTGAAATTATTGATGTTGTTGTTGGATATTCAAAGTTTGTTGTTGATACATGAGTGATGTAAAATGAGAGTTTAATTTGGCAAAAGAATTGTGAATAATGACTATGATGGCCTATATGGCACCTTGTGGAAAACAAACGAAACCCTCAAGAATTGGTTTATTGTGGAAAGAGATGAAACACTTGAATTGTGGAAATATTGTAACATGGTTGTGATATTGCATTGAGAAGAAATTGAGAACATGAACCAATGTGTAAGTTGCTATTTGAACTTGTTGAAATTGTGTGTAGTACCTTATCTGCTGTTTGAAATTGTTGTGTTTTCAACTGTAAGGCGGGGTCGTGTTGCGCGCCGCAACGTGGTGAAATAAGGTTTGGGTTGGGGTGATAAGGGTGGCCGAGGTAATAAGGGTGGTCAGGGGCAATAAGGATGGAAAGCGATCGAAATCGCTATTGAAAATTGATACATAAATCAATAATGTGAAATTGTGAAAGGAGACAGCAGGAGAGTTTGCAACCTGTGGGGCACCGATTGCCCCTTTGTTTGACTACTTGTGCTTTACGTGATTGATTGGTTATTGTTAAATTGGTTGATTGTAGAAAGTGCTTTGTGTGAGAATTATTTGAAATGAGGAAAATGTGGAAACATGGTTGGCTGGCTTAATTAATTGTTGATGTAATTTAATGGCTTGAGTTTACTTGGGACAAAGTTTGTCCATACATACCAATACAATTCAAGTGTACTGACGTCCCTTTTGCCGGGGGCGCTACATTCGTGTCATGATTGTAGGTGGATCAGTAGCAGGCACTTCAGCTCATCGGCAGTAGTATCCTTCTCCTTCCACTGCCCGTTTTGGTGAGCCCCTTTCTTCCTCGGGGCCTTGAGTGGTTCATGCCACTTTGGTTTAGATTTCATTTTGGTTTTGTAAGGTATAGCCGGAGCCTTGTTACCGGCAAGTATTGTATTTCCCTTCTGTATCCTAGAGGCTCTATAGACATGTAAACTGTGGGACTCCAGTCTTATGTATATATATTGTGTTATGTTGGGCGTTGTAAAAATTGAAATCTTGTTAATGAATCACTCGTATCATTTTATTTGTTTAATATGAAATCAATTATGATTAGTAATATATTTGGTTAATGAGAAGCAATCATCACAGGGGTAACGCGTGGGAATGAAAAGCACCCAGGTCCGCTTGACTGGGGCAACCCGGTCAGGCGCCGGTCATGTCCCTCGATTTGGGGCGTGACAAACTTGGTATCAGAGCTTAAGGTTTTAAAGTGTCCTAGGATGTCTTGGAGCCGTGTCTAGTAGTGCCCTTCTTATAGGTGTGTTGTCGACCACATCATATAAGTAGGGGGATACACGGACATTTAGGAATCTACCTACTTCTTTGTTAATCTATATCGTGCGGTAAAGTGCAATGTGGAGATATCCGTGTCTAATTCGTGCCTTGTTCCCAAATTTTCAGAATATGGCACCTAAGAAGAAGGCTAGACTCGGCCTTAGGGCCAATACCGGCCCAAGTGCAGCTGTTAATCATGTACCCGATGCCGTGGGAGAGAATGACCCACCGGTCCCGAATTTGCTCGGCCCATCCGTTCAAAACCCAAGTGTCCCTATTCCGGCTGCGGCGGAGAGGATGCCACCATTCCTCCCGCCGGTGTTCCTCTGACTCGGATACGGTTCCCGCTTCGGGCTCGGTATCTCTAATGAAGAACTTAGGGGAGCCATCCATATGTTAACACGGTTAGTGGCCGCCCGGGCCCGGAGATCCCATGATGTCCCTGCATCCTCCGGCGGACGGGGAGATTCCTTTGGCTCCAGGAGTCCACCGGTTCTTGCGATTGGCCCCTCCGGAATTTTCAGGACCGATCCAGAGGCCGACCCACAGGAATTCCTTGATGAGATATACAAGACCCTCGGAGTGATGAAGGCTACAGATATAGAGGGGGTAGAGTTGGCCTCTTACAGGCTGGAGGGAGCGGCACGTTCATGGTTCGAAATGTGGGAGGATTCCCGTGAGGAAGGAAGCCCTCCGGCCAGATGGGATGAGTTCGTGGATGCATTTATGGACCACTTCTTACCTGCGGAGGCAATGGCAGCCCGTGCCACTGAGTTCGAGGTTCTCAAACAAGGCAGTATGAGTGTTTGGGAGTATCACATGGAGTTTGTAAGGTTGTCCAAGTACGCTCCTCATTTAGTATCGACCATGGATGCCCGGGTTCGATGGTTTGTTCGGGGCCTTAGCCCTTTGGTAGTGAATGAGGCCGCCACGGCCGCTTTGCACTCGGACATGAACTATGGGAGGATTGTGGGATTTGCTCGGGCCACAAGAGGCCGGGAAATTGAAGATTCGTGCGAAAAGAGAAAGTAGCAACGGGGCTCGGTCAACGGGTCGTTCGGGGAGATCACTTCCGGGGAAGGGGTCATCGGGGCCATCCCGGTCATATGCTCGGTCCTCCGCGAGTGCACCGCCATCCGTGCACGGTCATCAGCAGGGCAGTTACTCGAGACCCGGTTCGGACAGCAGGAGGTCTCGTCAGGTCTGGTCATCCTGGGGTGAGATCCCGGCAGCAGGGGAGACCTACATGCCCCAAGTGTGGGAGATTTCATACAGAGACATGCTACCTTGACCTTCCGGTGTGCTTCGGGTGCGGGGTGAGAGGTCACATTCAGCGAGACTGTCGTGCACCCCGTCAGGGTATAGGTAGGGGATCTGCTCAGTCATCCGGTTCTTCAGCTGCTACATCATCAGCGCGTACTCCAGCAGCAGCAGGGCGTGGTGCAGCTAGGGGTGGAGCTCAGGGTAGGGTGGACCTAGCCGATTCTATGCATTGAGTGGTCGCCAAAATGCCGAGGCTTCTCCAGATGTTGTTACAGGTATCCTGTCTGTTCGGACTATTGATTGCTATGCCCTTATTGATCCAGGGTCCTCCTTGTCTTATGTTACTCCATTCATTGCTTCAAGTTTTGGGATAGAACCCGAACAGCTTCATGAGCCGTTCTCCGTGTCGACACCTATTGGTGATTCTATTACGGCCTCACGAGTCTATAGGAATTGTGTTGTTACGGTGGGTGGTCGTGATACCACAGCCGATCTTATTGATCTTGGGATGGTAGATTTTGATGTAATTATGGGGATGGATTGGCTCTATTCGTGCTTTGCCAAACTTGATTGTCGAACGAGAGTTATGAGGCTCGAGTTCCCTAACGAGCCAGTCATTGAATGGAGAGGAAATGGTGTAGTGCCAAGGGGTAGGTTTATTTCCTACCTTAAGGCTTCGAAGATGATTAAGAAGGGGTATATCTATCACCTGGTTCGGGTAACGGACACCACCTCAGATGTGCCTATCCTCGAGTCCGTGCCAATTGTGAATGAATTTCCTGAAGTGTTTCCAGATGAGCTTCCAGGCATCCCGCCGGATAGGGAGATTGATTTCGGAATTGATGTATTGCCGGATACTCAGCCAATATCCATTCCACCTTACAGAATGGCGCCAGCAGAGTTAAGGGAGTTAAAGGAGCAATTGAGGGATTTATTAGAGAAAGGGTTCATACGACCGAGTGTGTCGCCATGGGGTGCTCCGGTTCTCTTTGTCGAAAGAAGGATGGGTCACTTCGAATGTGTATTGATTATCGCCAGCTTAACAAAGTCACCATTAAGAATAAATATCCATTGCCTCGAGTGGATGATCTGTTTGACCAATTGCAGGGAGCGAGGTTCTTCTCAAAGATTGATTTACGGTCTGGGTACCACCAGTTGAAAATCAGGGAGCAGGATATTCCTAAAACCGCCTTCAGAACTCGTTATGGTCACTTTGAGTTTTTGGTCATGTCTTTTGGGCTAACCAATGCCCCAGCAGCTTTCATGGACCTTATGAATCGGGTTTTCAAGCCATTCCTAGATTCCTTTGTGATTGTATTCATTGACGATATTCTCATATACTCTCGGAGCAGGGAAGATCATGCCGTTCACCTCGGGGCAGCATTGCAGACCCTTCTTCAGCATCAATTGTATGCCAAGTTCTCAAAATGTGAGTTTTGGTTGGAGTCCGTAGCTTTTCTAGGGCATGTTATTTCCAGTGAGGGAATTATGGTGGATCCTCAGAAGATTGCGGCAGTGAAAGATTGGCCTAGACCCACGACCCCGACAGAGATTCGCAGCTTTTTGGGTCTGGCACGGTACTATCGGAGGTTTGTAGAGGGATTCTCAACCCTCGCCTCCCCATTGACTAAATTGACGCAGAAAGCAGTTAAGTTCCAGTGGTCCGAAGCATGTGAGAAAAGTTTCCAAGAATTGAAGTCAAGATTGACCTCGGCACCGGTATTGGCCTTGCCAGAAGGCACAGAGGGATTTGTAGTCTATTGTGATGCCTCCAGAGTCGGTTTGGGATGTGTATTGATGCAGCACGGAAAGGTTATAGCTTATGCTTCCAGACAACTCAAGAACCATGAGAAGAATTATCCGACGCATGATTTGGAACTTGCAGCAGTTGTTGTGTTTGCCTTGAAAATATGGCGACACTATCTTTATGGGGTTCATGTAGATGTGTTTTCAGACCACAAGAGCCTCCAGTATTTGTTCAAGCAGAAAGAGCTGAATCTGAGACAGCGGCGATGGTTAGAATTACTCAAGGACTATGATATGGACATATTGTACCATCCAGGGAAGGCAAATGTGGTAGCCGACGCTCTTAGTCGGAAATCCATGGGTAGTTTGGCTCATTTGGGTGTGGATCGGAGACCCCTGGCTCGAGAGATCTACCAATTAGCCAGTTTGGGGGTTCGTATCTCGGCGTCAGACGAGGGGAATATTTTGGTGCATAATGGAGCAGCAGAATCATCATTGGTCGCGGAAATCAAGGAAAAACAGTTCATGGATCCAGCATTGGTTCGGGTGAAGGAAGCAGTCATGAATGACAAGACCTCAGCATTTGTACTCAGTAGCAAAGATGGTGTATTGCGGTGTCAAGATAGGCTATGTGTTCCGGATGTAGACGAGCTTCGGGAAAGAGTGATGGCAGAGGCTCATACTTCCAGGTATTCTGTGCACCCAGGTTCAACTAAAATGTATCATGATCTCAAGGAGATTTATTGGTGGAATGGTATGAAAAGGGATGTGGCGAGCTTTGTAGCTAAATGCCCAAACTGTCAGCAAGTGAAGGTCGAGCATCAACGACCTGGTAGATTAACTCAGCTTATAGAAATACCAAGGTGGAAATGGGAGATGATCAATATGGATTTCGTGGTGGGGTTACCTCGCACTCAGCGTAAGTTTGACGCAATATGGGTGATAGTGGATCGACTCACCAAATCAGCTCACTTCCTGCCAGTCAAGTCTACCGATACTGCGGAGCAATATGCAAGATTGTACATCAAAGAGATAGTAAGGCTTCATGGAACTCCACTTTCTATCATCTCAGATCGCGGGGCTCAGTTCACCGCTAACTTTTGGAAGAAGTTTCAGCAAGGTTTGGGAACTCAGGTGAATCTCAGCACAGCTTTCCATCCACAGACCGATGGACAGGCCGAGCGGACCATTCGGACGCTTGAAGATATGTTGCGGGCTTGTGTCTTAGATTTTAAAGGTAATTGGGATGAACACTTGCCACTGATAGAATTTGCTTACAATAAGAGCTATCATGCTAGCATTCAAATGGCCCCGTTTGAGGCATTGTACGGGAGAAGATGTAGATCGCCAATCGGGTGGTTTGAGGTAGGTGAAGCGGAATTGCTAGGGCCGGATATGGTGTACGAAGCTATGGAAAAGGTCAAGGTTATTCAGGAGAGAATGAAAACAGCACAGAGTCGTCAAAAGTCCTATGCGGACGTTCGTCGAAGGGATTTGGAGTTTCAAGTCGATGATTGGGTGTTCTTGAGGGTATCTCCTATGAAGGGAGTCATGCGATTCGGAAAGAAAGGGAAATTGAGTCCTAGGTATGTCGGGCCATATCGGATCGTTCAAAGGATTGGTCAAGTTGCTTATAGGCTAGAGTTGCCTCCTGAGATGTCAGTCAGTGCACCCGGTATTCCATGTGTCCATGTTGAAGAAAGTGATTGGAGATCCATCCACCATCATGCCAATCGAAGCTATAGAGGTTAATGAAGATTTGTCATATGAAGAAGTTCCAGTTGCCATTCTTGATAGGCAAGTCCGTAAGTTGAGAAATAAGGAAGTTGCCTCTGTTAAAGTATTGTGGCGAAGTCAACAAGTTGAGGAGGCCACATGGGAAGCAGAAAAAGAGATGAAAGAAAAGTACCCCCATTTGTTTGATCAAGCCTAGAAGAAATTAGGTGACCCTTCTACTCCTAGTAATTTTCATTCTGTCCAAGTCGTTTCTCTCTTAGTGTTAGTAAAGTCTCCTTCATTTTGTAATGAATTTAATGTGTTGTCGCATTGGGTCATTTGAGCCTTTCTTGACAAATGGAGGCCTTAGAAAGATTCGTGTATTAAATAAACGACTAATAGTAAGTTTAGGTTGGTAATGGTTTGTTAAGTGTACATGGTGTGTTAAAATGGTTAAATAAGGTAAGAATTCATTGAAGTGACTAGTTTATGTGCAATTGTAACAATGTGATAGAATATGTGCATTCGTTGAGGTAAGAAAGTGTATACAAGTTGTGAAAAGTGTTGTAGTTGTATATTGTTGTTTGGTAATGTGTTTCGGGGGCCCTCTGACAGGTGGATATGCCCATAATACAAAGGAAACTCTGGCGAAATTTCTCTAAAATATAAGAGTTAGTCAAAATTTTGATAGCTTGCATATCATGTCTTTCAAAAACCAACTCATTTATTTCAAAATCCTCATTCGAGGACGAATGATCTTAAGGGGGGAAGGATGTAAGGCCCCGTAAAATTTTTGTGCGTAAAACTTAGTAGATGTGGTGTCATGGTCCGAATGATGTGTTAGGAATGCGTAGCTCGCCGCGGTTCGGACCCTTTGTAGTGATTTAAGTTTCAAAAATGTAGAGAAATAATTTTTCCGAAAAAGTGTCAAATATGCGGTCAGAGAATGCGACCGCAGAATCAACATGCGGACCGCATTCTGACCGCAAATCGTTCCAGAGAGTTGCCCAAAGTCGGGCCAAAAGTGCGGTCGATATGCGATCGCATGTCAATCTGCGGTGCACTTTTGCGACCGCAGAATCAACATGCGGTCCGCATAGTGACCGCATGTCTTAACAGAACCTGCGTAATTTTTTGAGCCATTCTGCGGTCACTATGCGGACCGCATGTTGATTCTGCGGTCGCATAGTGACCGCATATTTGACCCCGGCCCAGATTTTTGTAACATTTTGACCCGATCTCTTCTTTAATATAACACCTCTCTTCTTCATTTTATCATACCATCTCACCAAAATTAGAGAGAGAAGAGAGGGTTTTTAGAGAGAGAAGTTCTTGATCTTCAAAGATTGTTCCAACTACTTAATTCCAAGGGATTCTAGGGCAAGGATTCAACTTCCCCAATATTTTCAAGGTAAAAACCCTAACTATTTTCTTTGATTTTCAGTTTTAATTGGGTAAAGAGAGGTTTGCATATAGTAGCTTTTGAAAATAGAATTTTTACACTCATGCATGATTATTGAACTTGATTTCTAGTAAAAAGAAGTGAGTAGGAGTAAGAGTCTTCAAGAACAAGGTTGGCAAGAGTGGGATATCTTGGGTAAGCATAAAGTAGGAGGAAAAATCATCACCAGGTATGTATGGCTAATTTTGATTCTTGTGAAATCGCCTATATGTGTGAAGTTTGTTTGTTTCGTGTTAAATTCACAAATTGTGTGAAATTATTGATGTTGTTGTTGGATATTCAAAGTTTGTTGTTGATACATGAGTGATGTAAAATGAGAGTTTAATTTGGCAAAAGAATTGTGAATAATGACTATGATGGCCTATATGGCACCTTGTGGAAAACAAACGAAACCCTCAAGAATTGGTTTATTGTGGAAAGAGATGAAACACTTGAATTGTGGAAATATTGTAACATGGTTGTGATATTGCATTGAGAAGAAATTGAGAACATGAACCAATGTGTAAGTTGCTATTTGAACTTGTTGAAATTGTGTGTAGTACCTTATCTGCTGTTTGAAATTGTTGTGTTTTCAACTGTAAGGCGGGGTCGTGTTGCGCGCCGCAACGTGGTGAAATAAGGTTTGGGTTGGGGTGATAAGGGTGGCCGAGGTAATAAGGGTGGTCGGGGGCAATAAGGATGGAAAGCGATCGAAATCGCTATTGAAAATTGATACATAAATCAATAATGTGAAATTGTGAAAGGAGACAGCAGGAGAGTTTGCAACCTGTGGGGCACCGATTGCCCCTTTGTTTGACTACTTGTGCTTTACGTGATTGATTGGTTATTGTTAAATTGGTTGATTGTAGAAAGTGCTTTGTGTGAGAATTATTTGAAATGAGGAAAATGTGGAAACATGGTTGGCTGGCTTAATTAATTGTTGATGTAATTTAATGGCTTGAGTTTACTTGGGACAAAGTTTGTCCATACATACCGGTACAATTCAAGTGTACTGACGTCCCTTTTGCCGGGGGCGCTACATTCGTGTCATGATTGTAGGTGGATCAGTAGCAGGCACTTCAGCTCATCGGCGGTAGTATCCTTCTCCTTCCACTGCCCGTTTTGGTGAGCCCCTTTCTTCCTCGGGGCCTTGAGTGGTTCATGCCACTTTGGTTTAGATTTCATTTTGGTTTTGTAAGGTATAGCCGGAGCCTTGTTACCGGCAAGTATTGTATTTCCCTTCTGTATCCTAGAGGCTCTATAGACATGTAAACTGTGGGACTCCAGTCTTATGTATATATATTGTGTTATGTTGGGCGTTGTAAAAATTGAAATCTTGTTAATGAATCACTCGTATCATTTTATTTGTTTAATATGAAATCAATTATGATTAGTAATATATTTGGTTAATGAGAAGCAGTCATCACAGGGGTAACACGTGGGAATGAAAAGCACCCAGGTCCGCTTGACTGGGGCAACCCGGTCAGGCGCCGGTCATGTCCCTCGATTTGGGGCATGACAATAATAACTTCCCAAATCGAGGAAACTCCGAATCTCTGTGGCTGAGGACGGTCTAGATCAACTCTGCACCGCCACTATCTTCTTTGGATAAACCTGAATACCATTACTGGACACCACGTGTCCCATAAAAGCCATAGACCCAAGGTACAACTCATACTTGGAGAACTTTGCATAAAGTTTCTCCTCCCTAAATCTCTGTAATACCACTCTCAAATGCTGAACATTCACCTCCTTGATACGCGTGTACACCAGGATATCATCAATAAATATGATCACAAATGAATCCAGATACGATCCAAATACACTCTTCATCAAATGCATAAATACGATTGGGGCATTGGTCAGCCCAAGAGACATAACTAGAAACTCATAGTGCTTATATCTAGTCCTTAAGGCAACCTTCAAAATATCTGAATCCCTGATCTTCAACTGATGATAGCCTGAATGGAGATCAATCTTAGAGAACAACTTTTCCCCCTGGAGCTGATCAAACAAATCATCAATATGCGGTAGTGGATACTTGTTCTTCACTATCACCTTGTTCAACTACCTGTAGTCAATGCACATTCTCATTGTGCCATTATTCTTCTTTACAAATAGGATCGGTGCACCCATAGTGACACACTAGGATGAATAAACCCCTTATCTAGGAGTTCCTGAAACTCATCCTTTAGATTCTTCAACTCCGCTGGTGCCATACGATAAGGTGGAATGGAAATGGGTTGAGTACCCGGCACCAGATCTATACAAAAATCAATGTCCCTATCTGGTGGCATACCCGATAGGTTTGCTGGAAACACATCTGTGAAATCCCTCATAACGAGCACAAAATCAAGACTAGGAGTCTGAGCTCCAACATCTCTCACAAAATCCAAATACGATAGAAAACCTTTCCCAACCATCCACTGGGCCTTTAGGAAGGAAATCACCCTGCTAAGAACACAAATAGTCATACCATGCTACTCAATCCTAGGAACACCCGGATTAGCCAACGCAAGTTTCTTGGCATGACAGTCCAGAATAGCATGGTATGGTTATAGCTGATCCATACCTTGAATAATGTAAACATCTACCATGCCCAACAATAACTAGTCGACTCGGGTCTCTAGACCCCCAATAGTCACTAGACAAGATCGCATTATCTACAATAATAGTACACCCACGAGGGTAGATACGTGACAGGCAAAGCAAGGTACCCTTGGGTAGTCTCCAGGTGATGAGCAAAATATGAACATACATAGGAATAGGTAGATGGGATGAAACAAAATAGAGACATCCCTATGGAAGACTGAGATAATACTTGTAATAACAGCATCTGATGCAATGGCGTCCCTCATGTCTAGGAGAGCATAGAATCGAGCCCGACCACCACCAGTCTAGCCTCCATACCTGGGGCGACCTCTAGCTATCTTACCTCCATTGCTAGCTGATTAGGCGGGTGCTGATGAAAAAGGGGCCAAAGATGAGGGCTGATCCCTCTGGTGAGACTAGCTTCCACAAAGCTGATGTCACTATCTCCTCATGTGATCAAAATCACCGCTCTCCTAGCAACTATCTAGTGCTGGAGAATGGTACTAAAGGTAACCCCTCGCTATAGAAGAACCCTGGGCCGACGAGGCAGGAGTAGAGCTCTGAGTTAGAAGACACTAAGTGAAGATTGACCTTGATGAAATCCCTGATGACCACGACCTGAAGAAGCCCCACTGTACTCTGGGCGACCTGACTGAGGAGGCATGAAGTAACGACCTCTGTCACACTGGAACTGTCACCTAGACGGAGCACCACCGAAGCTGCCTGAACCTCGAGGCCTCTTAGCCTCTCTCACCTCGTGCTCCTGACGGCAAGCCATCTCAATTGCTCAAGCCATATCAACTACCTCCTCGAATGAAGTAGCCATAACCCTCTATCTGGTCATCAAAATGTGGAGTGGATAGTTAAGGCCATCCATAAACGTCTTAATCCTATCACGATCAGTCTTGATCATCCAAGTAGCATGTCGAGCTAGCTGCGTAAATATCATCTCATACTAGGTGATAGTCATGTCCCTTTGAATCAACCACTCGACTAACAGCGCAACTCCTCCCTATGAGAATGCGGTGCATACTTCTCAAAAAACAAAGAGTGGAGAACTGCTGCCATGTAAGGGGTGCTGCTCCAACAGGCCGATGCCTCTAAAACTCCTCCCACAAGGTAAATGCAGGCACTGAGAACTAGAAGTTAGTAAAAGCCACACCACTCGAATCTAAGATCCCTGCTGTGTGAAGCACACGTTGGCACTTATACATGAAACCTTGGGCATCCTTGCTCTCTGTACCATTGAACGCTGGAGGCTGAAGCCTTCCAAATCGCTCGAGACAACGTTGCTCATCGTCTGGCATAGGTGGAACCACATATGCAGGAGCTGGTGCAACTGGTGCGGCTGGTGCTATTGGTGCAACCTATTGAGCTAGAACCGTTCTCGGTGACTGCAATCCCTGAATAACCTGATCCGGCATGTGAGTGGCTGGGGTCTGGCTGCCTCCCCCTGCCTACGATATAGCTGCTGCAGTAGTGGGTGAGACTACTTGGGCTAGGCTAGTGCAAACTGATAGTATTTAAGCCAAGGTCTCATGGAGACTCGAAATCACAATGGGCAATATTGGTGTCTGCTCAGGTGCTGTTGGATCATCAATAACTGGAGCAACTAGTGGGTCAACAGACGCTGCCCCTGCTGCTCTACCTCGACCATGACCATGACCGCGTCCACGGCCTCTAGTGGTTAGCACTGGTGGTTGTTCGATAGGTCCGGTAGCACGAGTTCTCGACATCTGCGAGAGAATAGGATACAAAAGTTTAGTTCTCGGGATAACAAAGTCGCACGAAAAGAATTTCAAGAATATGAAGTTTTCCTAATGGTTCTACAGCCTCTCGAGAATAATAAATACAGACGTCTCCGTACCGATCTGCGAGACTCTACTAAACCGGCTCATGACTCATGAGGCCTAGTAACCTAGGATTTGATACCAACTTGTCACGACTCTAAATCCTAGTCGTGATGCACCCAACACAATTGCTAGGAAAGCCCGACAATTGAACACTCTTAACACAAGTACAAAAACTCATTACCAATTAATTGCGTCAATTTAGCAGTTTAAGAGATTAATAATCCGATAGTAAATAGAAATAATATAGAAAACCATAATACCTGTCAAAACAACTCCGAACAAATCTGGAGTCACGTCTAGAACCTCTAGATACAGCTGAATAGTGAATCCACAATAATACAAAAATTTTGGATGCGGAAGGAGAAAAAGGGATAAGGGGAGTACTCGGGTTATGCGGATGTCAGGCAGCTACCTCGACAACTCCTGTGATAATCTAGAAAATAGCGCCGGCTCTACTAAGCCTCCGGAACACCTGTATTTGCACACATGGTGCAGGGAGTAAAGTGAGTACTCCAACTAAGTGAGTAATAAGCATATAATGATTGAAGATATGAATTCATGAAATACCATGATGTAAAGCTATAACTAGCAATTCAGCATTACTAAAAATGAAATAGCAACAAACCACTGACAGGTAGATTAAATAAATATCAATGCATGAATGCAATGCAATGCACATGACCGCTGTGGCGCGCAACCCGATCCATTTGGGTACCGCGATTACTGTGGGGGTTCAGACTCTATCGGGGCTCCTACAGCCCAAGCGCAATATCATTATAACATCAGTACGGCATGGAGCTCAATCCATACTGAGTCCAAAATATTCAAGTAAGCCAATCGGGCAATGTCAAGTTATAGCTCTCAGCTCCAAACGTCAGGAAATATAGTTTAAGTTTTAAGTCTTAGGAATATGGCTAAACATTTCAAAATCGTGTTTAACTCAGGAATGAAATAATTTAATATGGTAAGTATCATGGAAATAGTGATAATGATCCTTGATGAATTCAAATAATTTGCACGAAGCCCGAATATATATCCATAAAAATCCAAGTAGGATGATTACCAATCAACCTATAGTTGAGAACATAGTATAAACATCACTCGAACGGACTAAGTCACAGTCCCTCATTCACAAATGACCCCACACTCATCATAGAGTATGTGTCTCGCCTCATTATAGCATCACAATGTGATATACCGGGGTTTCAAACCTTCATGTCATCATTTACATCTATTATTAAGTTCAAGTGTGACGACCCAACCCGTCGTCTTATGTGATACCATCCCACTTTCCCCGTTTATTGCTTCTTCATATTTTATTATCGTTATGTGGTGTGTGAGATTTGATTTGGAATGGTTTTGATAAGAAATGAGACCCTTAGTCTCTTTAAGGAAAACGTAAGTTGGAAAAGTCAACCGAATGTTGACCATTAAGATAGAGGGCTCGGATGTGATTTTCATGATTCAGTTAGCTTCAGAGAGTGATTTGTAACTTAGTAGTGCGATCAGAATTGATTTTGGAGGCCCGGTGTAGAATTTGCTTAAATTGGCGAAGTTAGTATTTTGGCGAATTCCGGTCGATGGGTTAGAATTTGATCCAAGGGTCGGAATGGAATTTCGATAGTTTCCATAGCTCCGTTAAGTGATTTCGGATGTGTGTGAAAATTTTAGGTCATTCTGACATCGTTTGGTCGGGTTTTTGATCGAATGTGTGTTTTTGAAGTTTTAAAAGAATTTAGGCTTGAATTCGATATAATTCGATGTTTTTAGTGTTAATCGAGGTGTTATGATGATTGGAACAAGTTGGTAAGATATTATAGGAAGTTCTGGCATTTTTAGTTGAGGTCTCGGGGGCCTCGGGTTGATTTCGGATGGCTAACCGGAAATTTTTAAGTTGGAAAATGCTGCAGAAATGCAGCAGTCAGTGCACAACAATTTTGTTTTACACGATCGCAGTGCTCTAATGTGATCGCATAGTGTTAGCTACAGTACCCTAGATTTTGTTCTATACAATCACAGAGGGTTAGCTACAGTACCCGAAATTTTGTTCTATGCGATCACAAGGCTCTAATGTGATCGCATAGTGTTAGCTACAGTGACTGGGCAGAATGTTAAAAATATTTCAGTCGCGAAAACAACCCATTTCTCCACCACTTTTAGTCATTTTGAGAGCTTTAGGACAGGAATTAAAGGGAGTTTCAACCAAGATCAATTGGAGGTAAGTTTTATGAGTTAAATACATGATCTTTTTGAAGAATCATCCTAGAAATTCTTGAAAACATAGCCAATTTATAAGAAATTAGGGCTTGAGATTGAAATTCTAAATTTTGGATTTGATAGCCCATTTGAGCTTCGATTTTGATGAATTTTATATGTATAGACTCGTGGAGAGATGAGGTACAGTTTGGTGTAAATTTTCTAGATTTCGAGAAGTAGTCCCGAGGCTCGGGCTTTGAAAATTTCATGATTTTCGACATTTTTTCGAGTCTTTTCAATTGGGTATTGTTCCCTTAGCACATTGTGATGCATTCGCTCGTATTTTGGTTAGATTAAATGTGCGTGGAGGCCGGTATGAGGGTCAAAGAAATCGCGCTATAGAGATTTCACTGGTTTGAGGTGAGAAATACTTGTAAATGATATCCTGAAGGTTTGAAAGCCCGGATTTGCACATCATAGTGGTGTATTATGGTGACTTTCACGCTGGGTATGAGCGTGGAGTAGAGAACCATTGGTGATTGTGACTTGGTCCGTCCCGATTATTGATTTTACTGCGCGATTGAATGGAACCTACTTGATGCTATCATGATTTGGGTTGATTGCCATGTTTTGGGCTTCGTGCTAATTATTTGAATCTTTCGGGGATTAATATCAATGTTTTTGCATTATTGTGCATATTTTTTATCTCGCTCCAAGGTTTAAAATATTGTTTTGCAAACTAAGCTATATTTCTAAGATTTGAAAACTTAAATGATATTTTACTCACATTTTAAGCTTAGAACTGCTATTTCACGATATACCAATGGGCTTATTCACATTTTCGGATTGAGTATAGATTGGGCTGCGCACCACATCAATGTTATGTGTGCATTCTGGACTGTGCATGGATCGAGCCGTATGCTATAGCACTGTGATACTGATATTACACTTGGGCTGTTGAATCCCCTCTAGAGTTTGAACCCTCACAGTGAGCGTGGGTACTACGTGGCATGACATTTAGCACTGACATATCATTGGCATACTTGCTATTACTTGACTTGTTGACCAGATACCCTAGTGTTATATGTTAATAGAGTTTTGTGCCCGAGTGGCTGATTTATATGCGGATGTGCACTACTTGATATCGCATTCATATGCTTAACTATGAATAAGGAAAGAAAGCGATGTTTTCAAAGGAGGTTATAAACCTAGCCAGATATTTTATAAAGGATTTTCATGGAATTTCTGTTTTCCAAAAATGGTTGTACTGTCTTATATAACATGATGAAGTGTTCTTACGCAATTTCTTACCGTTCAGTTACTATTTACTCTTATTACCACTAAGTTTGAAGGACTCACTTTACTCCATGCACCTTGCATGCAGTTGCAAGTAGTGTTCATCCGGTAGCGGGTGATTAGCAGATTGAAGGTAATACTGATGTGGTTGACAAAGGTGTCCGCCAGCGTTCGCAGCACCAGACTTCATCTTGAATTGCAGATTTCATTACATATATATAGTTGGCCCTGTAATTATGTTCCTATAGATGCTCATGACTTGTGACACCCCAATCGGGTTGAGTTGGGTTGTAAATATCAGTTGCTATATCGTAAGCTATATTATTCTATTCATTTATATTATATAATTGTTAAAGAAATGAATTGTGTTAGTTGGCTAGCCTTGTCATCACGAGAGGCGCCATCACGACCGGGTATGGAAATTGGGTCGTGACAAGTTAGTATCAGAGCCTAGGTTACTAGGTCTCACCAGTCATGAGTAGGTTAGTAGAGTCTCGCGGATCGGTACAGAGACGTATGCATTTATCCTCGAGAGGTTTCACAACCTTTAGGAAAAACTTCACATTCTTGAATTCTTATCGTGCATCATTGATTCAGCTTGAAAAGAAAACTCTTGAATTTCTTTCTACGCGATTGTATGCGCACACGAACGCTCAGTATCATATGTTCCTTGATGGCTTGTGATTTCCTGATCGAGGGGCAATATGTAAATTCTATGAGATGATGTTGGGCCTGTCTGGATGACTTGAGGCCGGATCTTTGCATATGGCTGGAGCACCGAGGTGCTGATTTTACGAGATGGTGTTATGAATATATATATTCATTATTGTTCCTAATTGTGGGAATGGCGGCTGGATAGCTATATGCTGAGTATGTTGGTACAGCGAGATGTTCCTATATTACTTGGAGGTGTCGAAGAAGGTCTGCTGGATGATAGATGAGCCATTAAGTGTTTGATTTCCTTTGTGATAGGATGTGCCGCCCCAAGTTATGGGTGGATGAAGAATCTTTTCAAGTCTTCTAGTTGGGAGTGATGTAAATAACGTGTTGTGGTTCGAGTTCAAACATAGAAAGACTGGTCGACTGTGTAAGGTGTATAATTGTGGAAGGTATATTAATATGTTATGTAGAGGCGAATCAGGTGGGATATCTCCTGTGCAGTGTTCTAGCGTGGTGTGGTCATTTTGTGCATGTTACAAGAACCTATGTTTCACAACTTATAAACGATTGGGGTGTATCCTCACTATGTTCTTGTGGCATCAATAGAGTAAAAGTGATATGATCCATTGAAATATTTTTGTCTATGGCTTCGAGCCAAGTTAAGGAAGTTAGCTGATTGTACGGTCATGTGATATGTTGGTTCCTTTTTTAGATATGCTGGCGGACCAGTTATGGTTGTAGAAATTGAGCCGATGATGGCATGAGTGAAGCAAAATTTAACAAGAGGATGGTACTTATAGATGTGTGGAAACAATAGGATGTCTTGAGCTGTTGTGGCTAAAGAATGCTCAGTGTATTGAGGAGAAAGATGTTTGTTGGTATTTGAATGAGATCATATCCTGTGGTGTTAGGGTGCTATTGAGGCACGAGTGGTACTGTTCGCTATGTCAGGTAAATTAAATATCAAATATGACGTAAATGACTCTCGAGAATGTTTTTATTGTGTTCAAGTTTCTACATGTAACAATCTGGTGTGTTATGGTTGTGTATGTGATTAGAGAATGAGTTTCACTGGAAAAGGTCAAGTCATGTGGTGTTTTTATGTTGATTATGGGATCATATGTATTGGTATCGGGAAAGCCATGCTAACAAATTTGGATTTGCAGCAAGCTATTCAAAGTAAAGTATTTTAGAATGTGGTATTTCTGGGAATATTTGAGAGTGTATTCAGTTGCCTATGGGTTTTAGACAGTGTGGTCTTATGTTCGATTCTTGTGTGGTAAGCCTGGGTTGAGGCATTGTGGTGCTACAGCAAGAGGGAATATCGAGTTGATCATGAATCATGAGAAAATGTTTAATAGATGGAATAGCTTGATAGTAGACTGAGTCGGTATGGTAAGGGTATGATTAATTAGTCGTACGTGTTTGAGGTAGTGAGCTTTTTCAAGCACTTTGCAGCAATGCTCTTGGGTTTTGACGGCTTGCTCAGCTTGGTTTATATGGAATGATTCAGTTCTGGCAGATTAGTTTGTATAAATAGAGATTGTACAGATGTTCATGTTGGGTTTTACCGTGTTTTGAAGATCAGTATATTTTCTGTGGGTATGCGAAGCTTGGAGGGTGTAAGGATTTTCCTTCTAAATGGGATCAATGAAAGTCTCGACTAGTTGAGTGAGTCAATGTCTGTGGCGCAGATGGGAGATAAAAGTTCTTATGTTATCCGAGTGTGGTATAGTAGATGCGATACATTGTATAGGATTTGGAACAAGTTGGTATGATGTTTTAGGAGGTGTTGGGATTTTTGGTTGATGTCTTGCGGGACTCAGGGTGATTTCGGATGGCTAACGGGAATATTTGAAGTTGGAAAATGCTGCAGAACTGCAGCAGTCAGTGCACAACAATTTTGTTCTATGGCCATTGGTGCAATTGCAACTCAACACATGCTTTAGCAAAAAAAAAATCAACTCAACAAAAATACCTATAAAGATAAAATTCAACAAAAATCAATACAAGCTCCATTCATTGATTAGCAAGGTGTTTATACAATGCAATTCACAATAAGAAAAACAAAATTACCAAACCATGAGCAAAAAAAGGGAATAAACATCTAAAATCCCAAACTGGGTCACTGAAGGGGTCTAGACTAGTGTACACTAGGATAGGATACCTAAGGCTTAGAAGAGCTAGAGGGTTGGGTTTGTAATAGGTTTAACATTTGTTGGAGAATTCCTTCATTTTTCTCCTTCACCTTTGCAAATTCAGCTCTCAACCCATTGCTTTCACACTCCAATTCAGCAACTCTTGCCTGAAGCCTTGCTATCTCAGCATCCTTTGCCCCAACCTCCTGAACTAAGGCTCTAACCTTACTATTCACTGGAGTTTTTGCTAAAGAACCAAGTTCAACTGGAGTTGTGCTGAGCAGATAATCACAAGCTTGAAGCGTTTTGGTTCCAAAATGCTCTTTGCTCGAAGCCATTTCCCACTTTTTCAGGGGAACATTTAATATTTCAAGCACAATTGTCAAGATAAATCCATAGGGAATGGCATGAGCTTTTGACCCATTGAGTACCATTTCAAGCATCTTCATAATAAAGGCAGGCTAGTTGATCTGATTCCCTTCATTCAGGCATTGCATAAGAACCAGATACATATAATTTGTTTTATGTCTTCGTTCATGTCTAGGTAGAAGACACTTGTTGACAAATTCAAAGAGCACTTTGTGGTATGGCCTCATTTCACTCTTCTAAACTGCCCTGGCCTTAGGTATCTCTTCATTTGATGTGGTGTCAGAAAAATTTCTTGTGATCTGAAGATCAGTAGGCAATCCATCCAGGCAATGCCACCTCTGCCTTGTATAGTCATCATATCTCTCACTTGGGATGCCTAGAATCTTACCCAGCTTTGCAGCATTGAACTTCACTTTGACAACTTTCACTTTGCTAGTCACTATCCAATTTTTCACTATCCCATTTGCCATGAACTCAACAAGTTCATATCTAGCCAATTTTCCATCTATCTGAAGAACGATATCCTTCTAGCCCTAAGCTTCTAAAGTAGTTAGAAGCCTTATCACACCTGGCTCCTCCAGGTCCTTGAGTAGTCTTCCCTTAAAAAATTTTCTCTTGCCAAACATGGCATGTCTGTCCCTGTTCCTTCTCAGATGCATCTCCTTCATCGTCACTCCATTCATCATCTTCCATAGTAATTCTCTCTTGTTTTTCTTTTGTGGCTGACCTTGTTCTCTTGGAAAGAATAGGTTCAGCTGGCACTGACTTGGAGGAATTTTTTTGCAGAAGTCCCGGTTCCCTTGGATGTTGTTGTTGGAACTTCCACAGTAGGACTCTTTTCTAGATGGACCTGTTCCATCTCTTGTTCTTCTTCTTCAACCACAGCCTCCGAGCATTCACCTATATTTTCTTTCGCTTTTTTTTCCTCTTTCTCTTACTTTCTTCTAAGGCCTTTTTCACTTCTGCTTCACTTTCCCTAACATACTTCTATTAGCTCTAATCCTAGACTTGGGTGGTGATTGTTTCATTTTCTTGGTTGGTTTGGATGCTGAGGTTTTTTGTGATGAAGCATTGCGTTTCTTTGGGTCATAACTAGCCCCCACTTTCTTCAACAAATCAGCCAAACTTTCTTCATCAGATGAACCAGGTTTATCTTGTTGTTTGCTCAAATTTAGTAACCCCTCAGCCACCTCACTTGATCCACTTCCCCCTGACTTTGAGACTCCTTCTTCCCCACTCCCACATATGGCTAAAGTCTTCTTCTTCTTTTTCTTCTTCAATTTTGCAGAAGCACTCCCACCTACTTCTCTAGCAGCCCCTATCAGAACAAAACAATTTTCCTCTCTTGGAACCACATCTGAAAAAATATAACAAGTGTCTACCTCCCTTTGAGTTTCTTGAGTTTTGGTCTGTTCATAAGACCTAGGTTCATCTCCTTCACTAGTGGAGATGTAATCATCAGATTCGAGCTAGAGTTGGACTCAGCTACTGGGCCTTCTTTCTTTTGACTTGATTGAAGTTTTTCATTCAAGGCTTTTCTTAGAGAACCAGTGGCTACAGTTTTTCTTGCAAGCATTTTCTGGCGACGGGATCTAGGTTTTAGATTTTCAACTGGTGTGGTGAAAGATGAAGTGTTGGGTGAAACGGGTGGTGGAGTGCCAGGGTTGTCTTGGGGATTTGTCACGGTGAGAAATTTTTGAAACCCTAAGAGATTTTTAGTGGTGTGGAAGCTTTGGAGAGTTTCAGGGACGCAAGAGAGAATAATCAGGGATTTTGAAGAATTGATAGTTTATGAGTGTTTTGGGGTTTTTAAAGAAGGTAATTATTGCTCAGAAATTGCAGCCTTTACAGTAGTTACATAGAAGTCTTATTAAATTAGATTTCCAGTCTCCTTAGGTATTAAATATAATTGCTAGAATTTAGGAAAGGGTGCTGTTATATTTAGACTTCTAGTTTCAATGAAATTGGTTCAATTGACTCAACGGATATAATTTTGGACTTTTGGTATATCTGGTATTCTTGCTCATGATTGATAATGAAATTTTTCTTATTGTGCAAAGAATAGAAACATACTTGGACTTTTCATGAGCATAATTGGATGAACTAGGTTTTTCAAGTGAAACTTTTCTTGATTATGCCTCAAATGACAAAATACAAATTTTGCAAGAGATTAATGAATTTCATAAACACATGTCACAAGAGTATACTATTTACAGTATGAGTTTGACTAGAAATTAGTCTAATATTCACAAAAATTAAGAACTCCTAACCAAAAGAAAATTCATTTTTTTTTCATTATGCTTTCCGAACTGCTCCTTTTAGGTGATCTTAATCATCCCTAACTCCAACCTGTTCCTTTCAAAATTTTCTCTACTTAAAGCCTTAGTGAAGATGTCAGCTATTTGTGTATCAATTGCATAGAATTCTATGGAGATTAACCCTTTCTCATAGTTGTCTCTTAAGAAGTGGTATCTAACATATATGTGCTTAGTCCTTTTGTGATGAACCGAGTTTTTTGTCATGCTAATAGAACTAGTCTTATCACAGAATATTGGTATACATCCCACTTTTTTACCAAAGTCTACTAATTGTTGCTTGATCCACAGTAGTTGAGCATAACAACAAGCCGCAGCTACATACTCATCCTCAGCAGTTGATAAGGCTACTGAATTATGTTTCTCTGTAGCCCATGATACAAAACATGAACCAAGAAAGTGAGCCATACCTGAAGTGCTTTTACTATATACTAGGAAACCTGCATAGTCAGCATCATCATATCCTACTAGATCAAAATTACTACCTTTAGGATACCATATGCATAATTCAGTGGTCCCTTTCAGGTATCTCAATATTCTTTTGACAGCAGTCTAATGATAGTTTTTTGGATTAGCCTGAAAACGTGGACAAAGTCCTACACTGAAAATAATGTCAGGTCTACTTGCAGTAAGATACAAGAGTTAACCAATCATACCCCTATACAACTTTTGACCAACTGATGAATCAGGTTCATCAGCATCTAATTTAGTGGCAGTTCCCATAGGTGTATCTATATCTTTAGAGTCCTCCATTTTAAACTTCTTGATTAGTTCCTTTGTATATTTCTATTGATGAATCATGGTTCCATTTGAGCTTTGTTTTATCTGCAGTCCTAGGAAGAAGTTTAGTTCACCCATCATACTCATTTCAAATTCATTGCTCATTAATTTTGCAAATTCCTTGCTCAACCTATCTATAGTTGCCCCAAATATTTTATCACCAACATATATTTGTACAATAAGAAGATCTTTACCTTTTTCCCTTAGGAATAAAGTGCTGTCAATTTTACCTCTTTTGTACCCATGCTCCAGAAGAAATTTTGACAATACTTCATACCAAGCTCTTGGGGCCTGCTCAAGACCATAGAGAGCTTTATCTAGCTTGTAAACATGATCAGGACATTCTTTGCTTTGAAATCCTAGAGGTTCTCTCACAAACAATTCTTCTTTGAGATAGCTATTTAGGAAGACACGTTTGACATCCATTTGATGAAGAGTGAATTCCATATGTGCTGCAAAGGCTATGAGGAGTCTAATTGCTTCAAGTCTAGCAACTGGAGCAAAAGTCTCATCAAAATCAATGCCTTCCTCTTGACTATAGGCTTGAACCACCAACCTTGCCTTATTTCTTGTAACTCTTCCATCTTCATCTAATTTGTTCTTGAAGACCCATTTTGTCCCAATGACTAACCCGTCTTTAAGTTTTGGAACCAAGTGCAAACTTGGATTCTTTCAAACTGATTGAGTTCATCTTGAATAACATTGACCCAATATTCATCTTGTAGAGCTTCACTGACATTTTTAGGTTCAATGACAGACAAAAAGGCATCAAATGCACATAGGTTCTTCAGTTGTGATCTTTTATTGACCCCTGATGTTTGATCATTGTTGATGTTCTAAATGGGGTGAGAAATCAGATACTTGAAAGATTTTCCTACCATCTGGTTTCTGCTGGTTTCTCCTTCATTTTTATGCCGCATAGAAACGGTTTCAGATGCAAGATCCATTAGATTTGTTCACCCTGTCAGGTTGCCTAGGGTGAAAGGACATGTTCCATCACCTGTTCATTCATTTGATGATACCTTGACTTGTGTTGTGGCTTCATTCAATTCTCTCACCAGTCCAATGGCTTCATCTTCATGTTCCTGTACCTCAAAAAGAGTGTTAGATTCATTAAACACAACATGTACTCATTCTTCAACACAGAGTTCTTTTATTAAACACTTTATATGTTTTCCTCTTTGAACAATATCCTTATAATACCCCCTCATCACTTCTGGGATCAAACTTTCCTAGGGAGTCTTCGCCATTATTGTGCACATAGCACTTGCAACCAAAAGCCCTAAGGTGGGATATGTTTGGTTTTCTCCCTTTAAGTAACTCATCGGGAGTTCTCTCTGCAAGAGGTCTAGTCAAACATCTGTTTATTATATAACAAGCAGTGTTTATAGCCTCTGCCCAGAAGCTATGAGGTAGTTTACTGGAAAGTAACATTGTCCTTGCCATATCCTCAAGGGTCTTATTCTTCCTTTGAACTACACAATTTTGCTGAGGAGTCCTAGGGGCAGAAAAATTATGATCTATTCCCTTTTCATCACAAAATTCAGCAAACATTGCATTTTCAAATTTAGTTCCATGATCAGACCTAATGGATGCAAGTTGATTTCCTAATTGCTTCTGGGTTTTTCTAATAAAAGAACTGAACATTTCAAATGCTTTATCTTTAGATGTTAGAAACAATACCGAGGTAAATCTAGAATAATCATCAACTAGCACCATTACATATCTTTTACCATATCTGCTCATGGTTCTCATTGGACCACAAAGATCCATATGAACCAGTTCGAAAATCTTGGAAGTACTTACCATTTTCTTAGGTTTAAAAGATGACCTTACCTGCTATCCCCTTGCACATACCTCACAAACTTTGTCTTCCTTGAACTTGATATTAGGTAACCCTATCACCAAGTCCTTGGAGACTAATTTGTTTAATCTATTTAGACTGGCATGGCTGAATGTTTTGTGCCAAAGGAAGGGATCATTAATTACCACACTAAAACAAGTGAGTTCATTTTTAGAGAAAGTTGACAAATCTACAATATAAATATTGTTAACTCTCCTTCACTGCAAAATAATCTTGTCAGTAGTAAGGCTAATCACAAAACATTTTGTGGAAGTGAAAGCCACAAGGTTACCTCTATCATACAGTTGTGATATACTTATCAGGCTATTCTTTAAGCCATCTATCAAATAGATATTCTCAATGGAATGAGAGTCTGTCTTTCCAACACCATCTCACCTTTCTATCCATTTCCAAATGAGACATTACCTCCTTTTAGGTTCTCAAGTGAATGGAACTGGTTCTTGTTACAAGTCATATTTTTTTAGCAGCCACTATCCATGTACCATATTTGTCTACTTCCCTTCACTTGGTCCTGCGAAAAGAAATCATGGGTTAGTTTTAGGAACCCAAACTAGTTTAGGTCCCTTTCTATGGGCAAAAGGATAAATCAAAATTTTCTTTGCCCAACTAGGTAATTTATGCTTTTCTTTAACCAAGGCTTTGTTCTTTTGAATGTCCTTTTCTCTAGCATTATATTCATTTTTGTAATGGCCAGTGTTACCACAATGTGTGCAGATATTATTCTCACGAAGTGTGAGATACTTATTTTTGGGATCCCATTTTGGAGCTTGTGTCCCAAATCCAAGTCCTCTCTCGTTGCTTCTATGATGTTCTTGTAGTCAGGAGAGTGCATCAGAAGCCTTGTTCCATTTGCATGTTCTTTCTAGTTCATGCTTTACCTTTCCTAAATCTTCTTTTAGGACTTTAATCAATTCATCTTTCATTTTAACTCGATTTTCTTCTAGAATGAGAAATGATTGATCAACTCTTTTCTTACATGTCCCTAATTTCAGTTTAATGTTTTTAGATCTGAGTTCTAGAATGTTATTTTCAAGTTGATGAACCTGGTTCTTCAACTCAGTATTTGTGTTGTCACCCTCATCATCCGTAGACTCTAGTATTTTACATTTCTCTTCGAGGATAACACATTCTTTGGACAGAACATCTTTCTCACTATTTATTATTTCAGACTCATCTATGAAGTCCATTAGCAAATCAGCTAGTTGTTCTGTAGACACAAACTTAATCTTTTCTTTATGGTGTAGAATACTTACCTCATGTTCATCTTCTGAGTCTATGATGGCCATAAGAGCTTGCTCATCTTCAACTTCCTTTTTTGAGTCCTCATCCGATGTTTCTCCCCGTGCAGCAACCATGGCTTTAGTTGATCCTTTATTCTTTTTTGGTTGAACCTGTTCCTTCTTCCCGTTTCTTCTTTCTACTCTTTCTTTCTTCCATTCAATCTCCCATTGTGGGGATTTTCTGATGTGGGGATCAGTCTTCCCACACTTGTAACAACCTTCTTAGTTTGTTTCTCAAGAGCCCTAGCTTTGCTGTATGTTATTTCTTTTGAAGCACATTTTCCTCTCATAAGAAATTTCTTGAAATATCTTGTTATCATAGACATTTCATCATCTTCAGAATCTGATCCTTATAACATTTCGAGAGCCAGACTTCTTTCTTTCTTTGGAGATTGGCAGATCTCTAGTAAGAATCTTCTCCACATTGTCTTCTTATAGGATAGTCCTTCCAAGAGACCCAAGTTCACTTGTCAGTGTAGTGAACCTGGTATACATTTCTTGGATTGTTTCTGCATCTTTCACAGTAAAATTCTCATATTAAGAATACAGTAGTGTTCCTCTTGACGTTTTAACCTGAGGTGTTCCTTCATGAGCCACTTGTAATGTGTCCCAAATCTCCTTGGCAGTTGCACAACCTTGAATCCTGCTATACTCATCAGGACCAAGTCCACACACCAAGAATTTTGTGGCTTTTGCATTTTTCTCCCATTTCATTAGATCTTTAGCAGTATAATCTACTCTTGTCTTTGGAAAATCAACTCCTTCAGCATTCTTCTTGGTTTTGGCTAAAGAACCATAAGTGATGATATCCCAAAGCTCATAGTCTTCACCCATGATATGGTTTCTCATTCCGTTTTTCCACCAGGAGTAGTAGAGGCCATTGAAAAGATGAGGCATGGCAGTGGATTGACGTTCCCAGTTCCCAGGTGGTGAACTCAAGTTGATTATTCCTAAGGTGTTAACCTCTTCAAGGATAACCTATTTTGATACCAATTGATGTTTTAAACGTCAATACCATACAACAGGGGGGGGGGTGATTTGTGTGGCACCTAATTTTTGCGTTAGAAGAACCTGGTGCTTCTAAGTGACCTAACTACAGCAGTTTTCATAATAATAAATACTGAAAGTAAAGTGTACAAAGATTTTTACGTGGAAAACACAACACCTGGCCCCAAAGGTGAAAAAACCATGACCTACTACTCAGTAGGAGTTTCCTAAACTCTACAAAAATCACTGAGGCAAAAAATGAATTTATAAAGACTTTGTAAACTTAAGGATTAACTCTAATCCCAGTGTGGCACACAGCCTCAACTGTTGAGACACTTCCAAGTTAACTCTAACTTGAATTCTCAAAGTACCTAATACAATTACTTCTGAGAAAGCTGAAGGGTACAATATTAAAACCTACTACAATTGAACTAGACTTAGAATAAACACAATGATGAAACTGGATCATCTATCTTAGTTCATGTAGCTTCAGATGTGCACACTTGTATCTCGGATATATTTCTTGCAAATCAAACTTGATCTTTTTTTCTCTGAAATATGCTTAACTTCTACTTATGTGCATTACCTGTAAAAGAGAACAACTTAGTTATTTAATAGATCAACTATTGGAGTTTGATCGAGCCAATGCTTATCTTTAGTCGATTTGAGTCCTTAACTAACACAAAATCCCATCCTTATCCTAGCTTAGGATTGTGTTCTCTTATCATAAGGAGACTATCCTCCTTAGAACTCAATGCAACCTTTTCGTTTCCATTCAGATGATATTTGTTGCATACGTTTCAGTACATATCTTCCTCGCGTGCCTTCTATGTGCAATGGTTATGACTAACTGTGTCTCTCATGATGGACCAGGTTTTTCCCAGATGTTCATTTGTCAATCTTCAAAACATCAACTGAACTTGGGCCAACATAATTTTTCTAAGATTTGAAAACTTAAATGATATTTTACTGACATTTTTAGCTGAGAACTGTTATTTTACTATTGCCCAAGGGGCTTATGTACTTTTTCTGACTGAGTATGGATCGGGTTGCGCACTATGGCAGTGTTATGTGTGCATTCTGGATTGTTCAAGGATCGGGCTGCATGCCACAGTGGTGTTATATTGATATTGCGCTTGGGCTGTGAGAGCCCCTCCGGAGTCTGAACCCCCACAGTAAGCGAGGGTACCCAAATGGATCGGGTTGTACGCTGTAGCGTTCATGTGCATTGCATTGCATTCATCCATTGGTTCCTATTTGTACTACGTGGCATGACATTTAGCACTACCATATCATTGGCATACATGCTATTACTTGCCTAGATGAACAGATACCCTGGTGTTATTTGTTAGAGTGTTGTGCCCGAGTGGCTGAAGAGTGTGCGGACTTGCAATACTTGATATCGCATTCATATGTTTAACTATTAATAAGGAAATAAAAATATATTTTAAAAAGAGGTTTTAAACTGAGCCAGATATTTTAAAAGGATTTTCATGGAATTACTATTTTCTAAAGAAGGGTTGTACTGTTTTATATAGCATAATAAAGTGTTCTTACGTGATCTCTTACCACTCAGTTATTATTTACTCTTATTACCACTGATTTGGAAGTACTCACTTTACTCCATGTACATCGCATGTAGTTGCATTTATTGTTCACCCGGTAGCGGGTGATTAGCGGATTGAATGTAATGTGGCTGAGCAAGGTGTCCGCCAGCATTCACGAGAGCGGACTTCATCTTGAATTTCAGATTTTGTTTTATATATATAGTTGGCACTGTATTTGTGTTCTTACTTATTAGATGCTTGTGACTTGTGACACCCCGGTCGGGTTGAGTTGGGTTGTAAATATGAGTTGCTATATCATAAGCTATATTATTCTATTCATGTATGTTTAATAATTGTTAAAGAAACAAATTGGGTTAGTTGGCTGGCCTTGACTTCACGAGAGGAGCCATCACGACCGAGTATAGAAATGGGGTCGTAATATCAAGCTGGCCACAAGTCTAGCTCGCTATGCCTTCTCCTCTTGAATCCAACTCCTCGCGTGGAGAATTTGATTAAAACCACAAGGGATACATTACTATAGGCCAAAGAAACATAACACAATCAAAAGAACTTGAAAAACACCAAAAATCACGAAGTTGGCAAAACCCATGCCCTGGGGCCACTTCTCGAAAAATAAAAAAAATTCACATAAAATGGTGTTTCAAGGTCATGAGAATCAATTCCTGTCAAAATATTCATGTTAAAATATACTTCAATTCCTACCAAAAAGCTCTTAAGGTGGTTAATAATGGAGGAAAAATGAACAGACTCACGGATGAATAATAATATAAAAACCCTTCTGCCTAGCGACTTTCGCTTCTATGGTGTGGGAGCACTTCTGTTGCCAAAATACCTTTTTTGCGGTCCTCATTAAAATCTCCAACTTCCGCATTTTCGTCCGAGATTCCGCTTCTGCGGATCACCCAAAACTGCTTCTGCGGTTAAATATCCTCTCATGCGGACCCGCTAATGCGAAACTATTCTAGCCAACAACTGACAGCTTTTGCGATCCATCACCCGCTTCTGCGGTCCATTTCCATAGAAGCGGAAATACCAGATACCAGGAAACTTGAACCTGCAACAAACTTCAAAAACTGTCCATTTAACCACCCAAACTCATTTCGAGGCCCACGGGACCTCAACCAAAAACACCAACTAATCCTAAAACCTTATTCAAACTTGTTCAAATACTCAAAACACATCAAACAACGTTGAAACCATCAAATCACATCGGATTCAATCCTAAGTTTTGAATTACGCATTCGATAAAAAAACTCGACCAAAACACCTCCAAATTACCTGAAATTTTGCACATTTATCAAAAATCACCTCACAGAGCTACTACAACGCTCATAATTCTACTCCGACCCTTGGATAAAAATATCACCTATCAATTAGAATTTACCAAAATACTAACTTCGCCAATTTAAGCCTAATTCTATACCGGACCTCCAAAATCACTTTCGATCATGCTACTGAATCACAAATCACCTCCCAAAGTTAACTGAATCACCATAATTAATATCCAAGCCCTCTAACTCAATAGTCAATCCTGTTGACTTTTCCAATATAAGCCTTCATTAAAGAGACTAAGTGTCTCATTTCCTATTCAAACCAACCCAATTCAACTTTAACTCACCTAATACTGATAATGAAACATGAAGAAGAAATAAACGTGAAAAATAGGGCCGTAACACATGAGAGAAGGGGCTGGGTTGTCACATCTTCCAAGGTCACCAGAAAACTGTGCCAGCCTTCCATGGTTCCTTTGTGTTTGTCCTTATGATTTCAAGGCCAGGCTATGAAGACCTCTGGTCCAGCCTTCATTTGATTTAAGTTCATCAACCTTCTACGGTCATCTTTGGCTTTTCCAGCATGTTATGGCCATTTGAGTCAGATCTTTGACTCTCTTGGTTAGATCGATAGCCTTTACGACCTTTCTCGTTGCGTTTGGGTTCTTCTGAAACCCTAATCTCAAAGGTTCTTTCGATTTCTTTCAGACCTGTTTTAGACTTATACTTGCTTTGAAATTCTAAGCATGTTATCATAGTTTCTTTAAAACTTTGCTTTCAAAACTCTTTATCCTTTTTAAAAGGTTTTCTTGTTAAGTTATTTAAAATATTTTCTCTAATTTTTGACATGTTTTGTTATGTTCACTCGTATTATTCTTCTATTTGAGTTTCCATGATAAAAGCCCCAATTTCTTTTGGCTATTTGATTAGATGAATGCTTGAGTTTGTTTATCCTCATTCAAACACTTTTAGTGTTGAAAAACCCAATGTCCTTTGGTCTGAAACTGTTCGTTTAAGTACTCGACTCAATCTAAAGTTCTTGTTTTAGAATTTCCTTTGCCTTTATGTGATTCTTTTGATTCTGGGTTTCTATCATCTTTAAAACTTGACTAGGACTTTGATTATGAGTTTCTATCATCTTTAAAACATGACTAGGTCTGAAACCCTAACGTTTTATCAAAAAAGGGTTTTCTTCATCTGCTACCTTCGCATGCTTCTGATACTATATTTTCTTCACTATTAATTCAATGTTACTCGACCTATTTGGCTACTATGTCTTGAATGCTTCCTATCTACTGAACTTTGTGCTACTATTGCATACTAGTTCTTTTTGGCAATGGGTTTGACCTCGTATGTCTAGTATTTGTGCATTCTATTTATATGTCGAGGTTCTTTCTTTGATTGATCTTTAATCTTGTGACTGATTTCAAAGCCTTATTCTTTAAAATTCTGATTTCACTCGTCTATTAAGTTTAATTGATTCTTTTCCTTTTTTCGTCTTACTCAATCCCTTCCCAAAATAAATATATTCCAGTACTTACACTTCATTAATTACTCAATTGTTTTACTACTTGTTTTATGGAAACTATCGATTGGCTTACAAATTAATTTCTTTTCTTATTATTAACATGTCATTACCCGTTAAGCAAGTAATCCCTTAATTAAAGGCAATCACTTGTATAACTAAATCTAAATTGTGATTGTTTCCATGTTTGTGGCTTATTCTATCTCTTTTACATGTTTTAAAGAAAAGGTATAAATATCCTGTACTTCTCCTCTTTCAAAACACGAACAAATGCAGTTCAGAACACACACTTCATTAGAAAAAAACTCTTTCTCTCTTGGCTATGTTATTACTTGTGTTACTACCTTATCTAGATGGCTGAAAGCCAAGGCTAGGATGTGGGAAAATTGCTTAATTTCTTTATACATTTGCTTCTTTACTAGTATGTAATGATTAATCTTCAGCAACAACAAAAACATGTTTATTTACTATTTCCTATATTTTGCTAGTTTCCTACTTGTGTTTAATTGAGTTTCATTCCTAAGCATGTTATAATTTTCCTCCTTTTCTTTTATTGAAATTATGTTTCCCTTTTGTATGAACTCTATGTGTCACTTATGAATCCCAAACCACATATTCCCTATATGTTTGGTATCTTTGGTTGGTTTGGGGCATGCCAACATTGGACATTGTTGCACATGACCCAAACCCAATTCCCTGGGATCACAACCTCTAGATACTTTGTGTTTTGGATAGTTTATGGGCATGCTGCCATCACTTATTGCTCTGCATGTCCAGACTTGATCACTTTCAGGGTCATATGCCATCTGCAATGTATTCCCGTATCCCTGCACCCCTTTGTGCACTTGGTGATACTGCATAATTTTAGCTACTATTTTTCAAATCACCCTTATCCCCCTACTGCTCTTAATCCAGTTCCAGATAACTTTCTGCTCCTAAACTTCCACTCTACTCTTACACCTAGATTCTGCTCCTCTTGTGTGAGCCTTACTTTTGGACCCATGATTTCCCTCCGAACTTGGACTACTTTAAATCCTGCATATCCAACTTCACCACCAGACAATGTGCCTATGGGGATCATCTAATATTCTCCATGTTGGTCACCATATAGATATCATGTATTTTAGTACCCAACTGGTTATAATCGGGCATCATGTTTATAAGTTTAAAATCAGTATAATGTATAGAAATCATACCTATAGAAATTCTTAAGTAACAATCATGCATGTTTCCATTGTCTACAAGATATTATACGTATAGTCTTTAACATCATTCATCTAGATATCATGCCTATAGGGGTCAAAGTCATTCATTTCGACATAATGCCTATAAAAGTTTAAAATCAGCAATTTTAAATATCATGCTCATAGGAATAAAATCAGCAATAACAGATACTCCCGCCTGCAAAATCTGAAAGTAGTCTAATTTAATATTTGTCTACTCTGAACAAGTTTTAGGTAACTTAATCTCTTCTTGTTATCACAATCTTGCAAGCATGCTTATAGGATACCAAACCATTCATTTTAAGTTGTGACTACACTCAGAATCAGTAATAGATGACATGTTCCTAAGAGCTCCCCTAAACACTTAGGCAAGCCTTAGGCAATAAAATAATAAAACTTAATTCGCCTCTGTTAATTGATTGCTACAACCATCAGGCAGACCTGATAAGTGTTTCCTAACTGAGTCATGTAATAGACCAGGTCTGCTGCAACAACAATGTTCCTCTTTCCTAAAGTATTTTCTAGGGTTAGACCTTACTTGTTGTTTGAGTCATACTATTGGGTTACTTATTTTGAGGAGGTATATTTGAGCTTTCACTATTTATCTGCTTCCCTTAAATGTACAATTTTTATATGTTTTGTATGTTGCCTTATATTATTCACCTTTGAAACTTCAACTCAACCTAATATTCCTCTTTATAGGATTAGTAGTCCTAAGTACATTTGGGACTGATAGGAATGGGGAGGGTAATAGCATGCAATAGTGGTCGAGATTAATATGCGCTTTTGTACATCAAACAGAGTGGGAAATGGTAGATATGGATGTATCCCCTCTCTGAGTGATAACTGGGTATTGTATTGATGTGATCCATATTATAAATAAATCTAGGACCCCCTTTCTTTACTGCCGTTTCTTTTAAAGCATTATAATTCCTTCTTTTCAAAAATTGGTCTTTTAATTGCTTTTTAAAACTCTATTTACTTTCAAACCTTTTTTTATTAAAATCCTATCTTACTTGAGCCTTATATATTTATATGTTAATTGAACCACATTCACAAAGAACTATCTTGCGGGGAACCACACTAGTGGATCCTGAGGGGTGCCTAACACCTTCCCCTTAGGATAATTTCAAGCCCTTACCCTAGCTCTAGTTAATCAAGAAAAATATAGAAATAAACCTTGAAAGTATCCTAATTCACCATAAATCATTAGGTGGAGACTCTTCAAAAATAAAAAACCCCATTCCCAAGAGGAACGAGTGGTCTTACACACAAAATGTCCTTAACCTGATTCTCCCAACGCGATGAGGGAAAAAAGGGGGCGCGACAGCATGGCGACTTTGATGAGGATAATCAGGCTTTTACCATTTCAGATTGTTCGTGTGAATTTGTACTTTCCTTACATATACAATTACCTCTTTAAATTCCTTTAAGAATTTAGTTTTTTTACAAAAGCAAAACTAACTTATCTTTTTCTTTTCTTTTGTTTCTTGCTGCTTTAAATTATAAACTATTGTATTTACGACTTTCTTAAACATGCAAATACGTGACAACACATTTTTTTATTATCGCATAATAATGCTCAACATCATATTCAACTCATGCAAAACAAATACTATAACAACGCTTATAATGAGTGTTTGCGCTTTCCCATATCATTACACCCTACAGTTGGAAAGACATATTTGTGGTATAACTAATCGGTCAACGGCATAGTCGACAGTTCCGTGCCTTTCTCTTGAGTTGTCTACTCAAGGGTACCAGTCTAAAACCCTATAGAAACCTTATTTTGTTTAAATTGTACATGCATCATGGTCAAACCTAGTTGGGTCAGTTATGTTGTTTACATAATGATCCTTTAAGTTAGCCTTGTCCAAAGTCCACTGGGTTTCCCTAAACCCAAATAGACATCACCACATTCTGTGCATTTATTTGGAGAACGAAAATGCGTCATGCTAATTGTTGGTATTAATAGTCGAGTCTGGTGGGGGTAAGGGCCTAACTTTATTTGCCTTGCATAAATATGAGGCACGATGTCCCTAGATTCGGCATGGTCACCAACATCCATCCAAAGTTGCTAAGTTGGTGGAGGGATCTTCTCTCGAGTGATCAAACTCTCATCCGAAAATATCTAGGAAATATACCATCCCTTTTGGAGATCCAACCCAACAACAAGATTATAGGCTGCTACACTATTTTGGGATTGTGAAAGAGTTATGTTCCATTTTTTGGACATTGAAATGAAGCCCCTATTAGAAGAAATATGAGGCTTAGCCGGTCTAGATTGGGAAACTCCGGGTTTGTTGATGCCCGAGAACCGTAATGGCAGGGTTTTCCTCAAAATGATATGTCTAAAGAAGAATCCAGATTTAACATGTCTGAAAGAATCCTATGACCCTTTTGACTATTTGTATGAGAGGTACGGTCTTAGAAAATCCTACCGTAGCTGGATGAGTTTGCCATTACATCTTTAGGACACATTCATCGAAGGGTCTTCGTATTTATGTTTTGTTTCCTCGGGTTGATCATGTTTCCAATAAAGAAAGCCATGATTAGAACCAGACTAGACATAATAACTAAAACCTTTATGGAAGGGATTGGCGGGAAACTATTCAAAATTGTGCCCATGATAATTGTGCACATATACCGAGCCTTGGAGATGTGTCAACAAGGCGAAAAACACTTTGAGGGCTGAAATTTACTACTTCAACTCTGGCTTATGGAGCACCTCCTAAGGGTGAATACCAACAAGAGATCCAGTGAAGGGACTGGGATGATCATATCACTTTCCATCATCCGAAGACAATGAATAATATGACCAATATGTTCGCTCATCCAGAAGATGCCAAAAGATGGGTAGAGCTATTTGATAACCTAACCGAAGAACATGTCCTGTGAATGTTCGAGTGGTTTTTGACCGAGGGATTCATCAGCCAATCAAGAAATGAAACTTTTCTTATATTGATAAGTCTGAGGGAAGCATATCCTTATGTCTCTCTCTGAATTATGAGACAAGCTCGTAAAAATAGGTTATACATAGGGTCGATAAGATAAGTCATTTCCGAGCTGACTTCCAAGATGATGATAGTCCATACAAATGCCAAGCGCAACACATGTGGCATTGCACGATCATAATAGGAAGAGACGACATCGAGCCAAATTGGTATCATGCTAGTTGCACTTCTTTCTACCCAGGGCGGTTAGAAGACAATCATGATGGTCTGGGTCAACCAGTGTTTGCCCGGGGTCACAGAATTATAGATGAAAGGGCCGAGACACCTATCAAATACAATCACCTCCGCAAGAGAATTCAGGAATAAGAAAGAGAGCACCATGAAATATAAGATTCCAACCAGAAGCTAACTGAGGAATTGAAGGACATTGCTGCCAGTGCCAACAAGCGACTGTGATACTTTGAGCGAGGTATAGTGGAGTTGGAAAAAAACATTTCTCAAAAGGGTCGAAGATTCCCAAATTATAAAGGAAGCGAAGGCAAAAACCTAGCAAGGGCCTACCTATTGCAGGGACTTCGCGATTTGGGAAAGCATTTCGATAGAGCCAAGGATGCCGCATCTAGGGAAGGTCCTTCTGGGACTAGCTAGATAAAAAATATTATTTATTAAATGTAATAAGGTCGATGGCTATTAGTAATTATTCATTTCTTGTTTATTTGGAATTCATCAATTTTTATCAATGAAATGAGGCATTTAGCATCCTAAGTTCTCCAAATCAATTTGTCGCTAGGCCTACCTCGGGCACAACAAGGCTGCCAAATTAGGACACGCTTTATATTACTGCACTATGTGTTTAAATATTGTAACATTTTTATGATCCTTACTAACTTGGTTACCTTTTTTATTTTATTTTTGTTGAGTTATTCCCTCCCCCAAATGTTAGTTCAAGCTCTCTAGCAACATATCATAATCCACAAGATCCAAGGGCCCTCCATCCACTCCTCCTCTGAGTCCTGTTAAGAACAAAATAAGGGCAAAATAGAAGATTTGAACATCAGAAAGGAAATCACAATAGTAGAGGCCATTGATGGCCATGGTATTCGAGTTCCTAATGAAAATGTATCACCACTCGAAAAGAAATTGTTGAAGTTTCAAGAAGAGCTCGATCAGCTATAGAACCTAGCCAACCTATCCTTCTCCCTTAGCACCCCAGAAACCATCTTCCCCAATTGCCAAAATCACAAACTTCCACAAAAGCAACCAAATCATCCCACTATCCCAGCAAACAATCCATGCAGCACTTTCCACACTCCAAATTACAATCTGTTACTTATCCCTGAACCAAAAAACTCTGCAAATGTCTACTTTCACTCCTACACACCCGGCCATCACAACAATCCCATTTCCGTGGAGACCATGCCACTCTCTACCCAGCCTATATCTTGCACCCCTGAGTCTGATGAGAAGGATTTACTCATCGGGAACTTTTGCTGAAGTGCTTAAGAAAAAAACTAGCTGAATCCATGGCGTCAAAGGAAGTAAAGTTACTGAAGGTTTGAACTATGAAGATCTTTGCATACAACAAGATATTGCACTGCTAGAGGGGTACAAACCTACCAAGTTTGAGATGTTTGATGGTACATATGATCCGAGGGTCCATCTTAGAACATACTGCGAGAAGTTGGTCGGGGTAGGAAAGGACGAAAGGATCTACATGAAACTATTCATGAGGAGAATGAAAGGAGATGCACTATCCTGTTACATTAGACATGATCCTATGAATTTGTCAAATTGGATAGGTCTGGCCTCTGATTTCATGGACATGTTCATATTTAACACAAAAAAATGCACCGGATATATTCTACATTCAGAAACTAAAGAAAAAGCCTACTGAACATTTCGCGAGTATGCTACTCGCTGGAGGTCGGAAGCTGCTAAGGTTAGACCTGCCTTAGAGGAGGTACAGATGAACAAATTCTTTTTTCCGGCCTAGGACCCACAGTATTATGAACAACTAATGTTGATTGAAAATCATAAGTTTTCCGATATCATCAAGTTGGGAGAACGAATTGAAGAAGGTATAAAAACGACATGGATACAAACTTCGAGGCCTTGCATCTTGTGGTGTGTCAAAGAGATGTGGAGACCATAATCGTTGCACAAAGGACCAAGTCTCCCCTTAAATACCAAACCATTTTACCTCCACTCACAAATCAATCATCTCCAAACTACCAAGCAGCCTCCTACCAAGCCCCAACATCGACTTATCAGTCACCTCCACCACCCTTATATCAGCCTACCTCGCCCATATATTGCCAACCCGTACATGCATACCAAGCCTACAATGCACAACCATCTCATTACCAATCAGTCCCACACGCTGAAGCTTTCCTAGGCCCCAACCTAACTTTGATCGGAGGCCCTAAAAACATTACACAACTATTGTGGAACCCATTTATCAGTTATGTGAGGGACTCAAAACCACCGATTATGTCACCCCCATCTCTGCTTCAACCCCTGAGAACTCTTCTCAGTGGGTTAACCTAAACAAATCTTGTGCATACCATTCTAGCATGAAGGGACACACCATAGATGAATGAAGGTCTCTAAAGGACAAGATACAATCCCTAATTAATAACAAGGTCATTCTAGAGAAGAAAGCTATTCTGAATGCTCGCGACAACCCCTTACCAGATCACAAGGGTGGGGTGTTCACATGATTAAAATAGAGGATGATTTGGATACCGAGGGATCCATAGGGTTGATCGCACAAGGCAATGATCCAAAGAAGCCACAAGTTACTCTTAACCCCATCATGGTCCATATTGAACCATCTGAGGTCACTAAGGTTTACGTTTTTATCCCGTTTGAGTTTGAGGCGTCACCATCGACCAATGTACAGGCACCGTTCGAGGTTAAAATTTTACCACCCAAGGAACATGTCCCATTTGAGGTAAAGGTAGCTGGACCAATTCTGGTGGCAATGACCACCATGCCATTTTTCCATAAAAAATATATTCCTTGGGATGATACGACTAAGGCTAGGAGGAAAGGCAAAGTCAGGTTTGAAGAGACTATCGTTGCACAGGGTATGACTAGGACTAGAAGAGTCTATACCCTAGAGCACTTAGCTGAGTAAAGTAAGCAAGCCTCCAACCGGCCACTCATTATTGAAACTTGTCTAGATGAACTTTGGAGGAAGATACATGTCAAGGGGTATTCAGTTATTGACCAGCTAAACAAAACACCAACACATATATCTACCATTGTCACGACCCGGATTTTCCCCCAATATCGGGATCGTGATGGCGCCTACTCGTGGTAGCTAGGCAAGCCACTGTGTTCATACTACCCTATTTTTAACACAATTTTAATTAAATGAATGCGGAATACTTTATCGAAATGGAAATAATAAATCACGAGGTAAAAATCATACTGAAATCCTCTACCCAAGACTTGGAGTCACCAACTCACAAACTACTATGGAATACTATACATAAAAGTCTGAAGAAAATATAACATAATTCTGTTCGTCTCGGAATAATGAGACTACAGCTATAAACATAAATAAAGAAAGAGACGCCGGGCCTGCGGACGTCTGCAAGCTACCTCGGTCTCAAATATGATCAACTCCCACGCAATCTATTTACTGCTGCTGCTGCTCCTGATCGTAACCTGGACCTGTGCAAAAACGCACAGAAGTGTAGCATCAGCACAACCGACCCCATGTGCTGGTAAGTGCCTGGCCTATCCCGGCGAAGTAGTGACAAGCCTAGGACCAGACACCCACATAAACCCGTGCAATTCAATATATATATGTGTACCACAAAATAACAAGAAATAATCAAGTATTAACACAATAAGGAATATCTTAAAGAATTCAACAATTTACCACAGTTAATAATTTCACAAGGAAAAACAATGTGTAATGTAAACACAAATAATATCAATTCAAGGAGTAGCAAACAGTTGCACGGCATCACCCTTCGTGCTTTTACTCTCATCCTCACATCCATAGTACGGCATGATCCTTCGTACATAGTTCAATAATAGGGCACGGCATGATCCTTCGTGCGTAATCAATAATAGGGCACGGCATGATCCTTCGTGCATAATCAATAATAAACATGGCACGGCATGATCCTTCGTGCATAATCAATAATAAACATGGCACGGCATGATCCTTCGTGCATAATCAATAATAAACATGGCACGGCATCACCCTTCGTGCATTATCTCTCTTCCTCACCCGAATAACAATCACAGTTAAGGGCAAAGAAAGAAAATAGTAATTCATAAATCGTCCCATCAAGGGCAATCAATAATTTTCTTCACAACAAGTCCTAACAAGGAAGAATAATAATAATTCATCTTTAATATATCTCAATTAATCATTTTTCCAATGACTCACGGTCATACTAGACGCCAGTGTATGGATGCTCGTCACCACAGCCCATACACCGCACTCGATCACATAACACATAACACATAGTCCTATTCCCTCAAGCTAGGATAGAACAAACACTTACCTCGAAAGTTTACGAACGATTCAATCCGTAGCAATGCCTTTTCCTTTCGAATTTGACTCCAATCCAATCGTATCTATACACAATTGATTCAATATCATCAATTCTACTTAACAAACTAGTTCATATTGCTAAATATGATTTTTACAACATTCTGCCCGGAATAGTAAAAATCGACCCCGGGCCCACATAGTCGAAACTCAAGTTTCGAACCAAAATAAGTTCACCCAATCTTCCATGAGTTCAAATATACAATTTGTTCTTAAGTTCGACTCCAAAACGAAGTCTAAATCGCAAATTCTTTGAAAGCCCTAACTATACCCATTTCTCAAATTTTCAACCAATTTATACATGTTTAAGCCTAAGGATTTGATTGATGTTGATGAAAAATGAAGAAAATGAGTTAACAATACTTACCCAATGAACTTTGATGAAGAAATGCCTCAAAATCGCCTAAAATACTGTGGAGAAAAGAGTTGAACAGAAATGGGATTTTTATCCCGTTTCTGTTCTGTTTCTGTCTTAAATTCACTGGGCGAAAATTTACTCTATGCGATCGCAGGGCCTGTGATGCGATCGCATAGAAGGAAAATGGGGACAACAAAATTACTCTATGCGATCGCGGAGGTCTTATGCGATCGCATAGAAGGAAATGAATGAACTGAAATTACTCTATGCGATCGCAGGGAATGGTACGCGATCGCATAGAAGGAAATTCTGGGCCTCAGTCTTACTCTATGCGATCGCGGAGGACAGTATGCGATCGCATAGGAGGAAAAGTGGAAGCTATGCGATCGCATGGGATCTATTACGATCGCACAGAAGGAATTGGGACCTCTAATCTTTGCTCTATGCGATCGCAGCTACACCTATGCGATCGCATAGAACAAAATCCCCTGCAGAAACAGCAGAATTTCTGCTGTGTTTTTCAAATCCGAAAACACCCCGAACCACCTCCGAAACACTCCCGAGCCCTCGGGGCTCCAAACCAAATATGTATACTAACTCAAAAACATCATACGAACCTGCTCGCGCGATCAAATCACCAAAATAACATCATTAACAAGGAATTTAGCCTTAAAACTCAAGAATTCTCTAAAATTTCATAATTTCCAAAATTTCCAATTTAAGGCCGAAACACGTCAAACGACGTCCGTTTTCAACCAAACTTTACAGGGAAGCGCTTAACCAATATATATGACCTGTACCGGGCGTCGGAACCAAAATACGAGCCCGATACCAGTACCTTTTAATCAAAATTCAGTTTCATTTTCCTTAAACATTTTCGGAAAACAATTTAACAGAAAAATTCTTTTACCGGGGTTCTAGACCTCGGATTTCAATTCCGGACATATGCCCAAGTTCCATATTTTTCTACGGATTTTCTGAAATAGTCAAATCACGGATCCGGGTCCGTTTACCAAAAATGTTGACCAAAGTCAACCATATCAATATTAATATCAAAATTCTTCTACTTTTTCACATATTTCACATATTTCAACATAATTATTTTTCCAGCTTTGTGTGTGCCCGGACTGTGCACGCAAATCGAGGCAACTATAAATGAGGTTTTCAAGACCTCAAAAGCTCGGAATGATTAAATAAACAAGTGATGACCCTTTGGGTCGTCACAATCTCCACCTCTAAAACAACCGTTCGTCCTCGAACGGACAAAAGAAAGAAGTACCGAGTCAGGAAACAAGTGTGGGTAACGGCTCCGCATATCAGACTCGGACTCCCAGGTCGATGCCTCAGGAGGCTGACCTCTCCACTGAACACGCACAGAAGGATAACTCTTCGACCTCAGCTGTCGAACCTGCCGGTCTAGAATAGCCACCGGCTCCTCCTCGTAGGATAGATCATTGTCCAATTGGACAGTACTGAAGTCTAACACATGTGTGGGATCGCCGTGGTATCTCCGAAGCATAGATACATGAAAAACTGGATGCACAGCTGATAAGCTAGGCGACAGAGCTAGTCTGTAAGCCACCCCTCCCACTCGTCTAGAATCTCAAATGGACCAATATACCTAGGGCTGAGCTTGCCCTTCTTCCCAAACCTCATCACACCCTTCATAGGCGACACCCGGAGCAATACTCGTTCACCAACCATGAAATCTACATCTCGAACCTTACGATCCGCATAAGTCTTCTGCATGGACTGAGCTGAACGCAATCTCTCCTGAATAGTCTTGACCTTATCCAAGGCCTCCTGAACTAAGTCTGTACCCAACAACCGAGCCTCTCCCGGTTCAAACCATCCTACTGGTGATCGACATCGCCTACCATACAACGCCTCATACGGAGCCATCTGGATGCTAGATTGGTAACTGTTATTGTAGGCGAACTCTGGCAATGGTAGAAACCGATCCCACGAGCCTCCGAAATCAATAACACAGGCTCGGAGCATGTCCTCAAGAATCTGAATAGTCCTCTCGGACTGGCCATCCGTCTGAGGATGAAATGCCGTACTCAACTGAACCTGGGTGCCTAACTCCTGCTGAACCGCTCTCCAGAACCGCGAGGTAAACTGCGTACCCCGATCAGAGATAATAGATACCGGCACCCCATGGAGACGAACAATCTCCCTAATGTAAACCTCCGCTAACCTCTCCGACGAGTAGGAGACAGATACTGGAATAAAGTGTGCTGACTTGGTCAGCCTATCAACAATGACCCAAATAGCATCAAATTTCCTCCGAGTCAAAGGAAGTCCAATAACGAAGTCCATAGTGATCCGCTCCCATTTCCACTCGGGAATTTCAATCCTCTGGAATACACCACCAGGTCTCTGGTGCTCATATTTCACCTGCCGACAATTTAGACACCGAGCGACATACGCAACGATATCTTTCTTCATTCTGCGCCACCAATAGTGTTGCCGTAAGTCCTGGTACATCTTCGCGGCGCTTGGGTGAATAGAATACCGCGAACTGTGGGCCTCTGCTAAGATCAACTCTCGAATTCCTTCGACATTGGGCACACAAACTCGACCCTGCAATTTCAATACCCCATCATCATCTAGATTTACCTGAGTGGCACCTCCCCGCTGTACCGTATCTCTCAACTCACGCAAATGAGGATCATCAAATTGCCTCTCACGGATACGCTCTAATAAAGAAGAACAAGCGACCGTGCAGGCTAGCACCCTGCTAGGCTCAGAAATGTCTAATCTCACGAACCGGTTGGCTAAGGCCTGGACATCTAGAGCTAATGGTCTCCGATTGACCGGAATATATGCAAGACTACCCATGCTGGCATACTTTCTACTCAATGCATCGGCCACCACATTGGCCTTACCCGGGTGATATAATATAGTAACATCATAGTCTTTTAGCAACTCTAACCATCTCCGCTGTCGTAGATTCAACTCCTTCTGCTTGAACAAGTACTGTAGGCTTTTGTGATCAGTGTACACCTCACATGTCACACCATATAGATAATGCCTCCGGATTTTTAAGGCATGAACCACTGCTGCTAACTCTAGATCATGAACTGGATAATTCTTCTCATGTATTTTTAACTGCCTCGAAGCATAAGCAATAACCTTACCATCCTGCATCAATACCATTCCAAGCCCTCTACGAGATGCGTCACAGTAAACTGTATAAAGCCATACACCCGTAGGTAGTATCAACACTGGTGCCGTAGTTAAAGCCGTCTTGAGCTTCTGAAAGCTCGCCTCACACTCATCTGACCACTTGAACTAAGCACCCTTCTGGGTCAACCTGGTCATCGGGGCTGCAATAGAAGAGAACCCCTCTACAAATCGACGGTAGTAACCTGTTAACCCCAAGAAACTCCGGATCTCGGTCACTGAAGCTGGTCGAGGCCAATTCTGGACTGCCACAATCTTCTTTGGGTCCACCTGAATACCTTCCACTGATACAATATGACCCAGAAATGCCACCGAATTGAACCAGAACTCACATTTCGAAAATTTGGCTTATAGCTGATTATCCTTCAGAGTCTGAAGAACCACTCTGAGGTGCTTCTCTTGCTCTTCCTGGCTGCGGGAGTATACCAGGATGTCATCTATAAAGACTATCACGAACAGATCTAAATAAGGCCTGAACACCCGATTCATCAACTCCATCAATGCTGCTAGAGCATTGGTCAACCCGAAAGACATGACCAAGAATTCATAATGCTCGTACCTAGTGCGAAAGGCTGTCTTAGGAATGTCAGCCGCCCTGATCTTCAGCTGATGGTAGCCGACCTCAAGTCTATTTTTGAGAACACCCTCGCTCCTCGGAGCTGGTCAAACAAATCATCAATCCTCGGCAGTGGATATTTATTTTTAATAGTCACCTTGTTTAACTGCCGGTAATCAATACACATCCGCATCGAGCCATCCTTCTTCTTTACAAATAGTACAGGCGCTCCCCAGGGGGAAACACTGGGCCTGATAAAACCCTTCTCAAGAAGGTCCTGCAACCGATCTTTCAACTCCTTTAGTTCCGGCGGGGCCATACGATAGGGTGGAATAGAGATGGGCTGAGTGCCCGGTGCCAAATCAATACAGAAGTCAATATCCCTGTCGGGTGGCATGCCCGGCAGGTCTGAAGGAAAAACCCCAGGAAACTCCCGTGCAATAGGGACTGAATCAATGGAAGGAACTTCTGCACCGGAATCACGAACATAGGCCAAATAAGCTAGACACCCCTTCTCGACCATACGTCGAGCCTTAACATAAGAAATAACAGTGCGAACGGAGTGGCTTGAGGTACCCTTCCACTCTAATCGGGGTGATTCTGGCAAGGCTAAGGTGACAGTCTTAGCATGACAATCCAGAATAGCATGGTATGGGGACAACCAATCCATCCCCAATATGACATCAAAATCTACCATATCCAAGAGCAACAGATCAACACGGGTCTCAAGACCCCCAAATATAACTACGCACGAACGATGCACCCGATCGACTACAATGGAGTCACCCACTGGTGTAGCCACATAAACTGGAATATCCAGAGCATAGGCGGGCACGACCAAATACGGTGCGAAGTAGGAAGACACATAGGAATATGTAGATCCCGGGTCAAATAATACTGAAGCACCTCTGCCACACACAAGAATAGTACCTGTAATCACAGCATCTGATGCCTCTGCCTCGGCACTGGCCGGTAAAGCATAGAATCGGGGATCTACACCTCCCTTCTGAGCTGCGTCTCTGGGACGACCATCAACCGGCTGACCTCTACCTCTCGCTGGACGGTCTCCAGCTCTACGGTCTCGACCTCCACCTCTATAATCTCTACCCCCGCCTGCGGCTGGCTGGGCAGGCCGAGGGTCGGCTGGGGCTCGAATCATGGGACGAGGACCTCGCTGCCGAGAGTTGCCCGCCGCTATAGGGCAATTCCTGATAAAATGACCTGGGTCGCCACAACCGTAGCAACTCTTAGACTGATAGGGCTGCTGGCCCTGACGACCTGAATGGCCTCCACGAACGCTCTGAAGAGGCTGAGCACTAATAGGAGACTGGTCTGAATAATACCCCCGAGAACCACGATCACCTGATCCACCCTGTGAAGCCTGAAGGGCGGAATGAAAAGGCCTGGAAGACTGGCCTCTATCAAAGGACTCTCTGCTACCAGAGGAAGAACCACCAAATCTACCTGAATGACGAGGCCTCTTATCTGAAGAATAACCGCCTCCCCTAGCAAGAGCCATCTCAACCCTGCGTGCTGCATTGGCTGCCTCCTGAAATGATATGTCACTCCCCACGCCCATAGCCATCTGGAGTCTAATCGGATGATTAAGCCCATCTATAAACTTGCGGACCCTCTCCCGCTCGGTGGGAAGTATCACTACTGCATGACGAGCCAAGTCGATAAATCTCGTCTCATACTGTGTAACTGTCATAGTGCCCTGATGGAGGCGCTCAAACTGCCTCCGAAGTAAATCCCGCCGAGTAGTAGGGAGAAACTTCTCCATAAATAGTTCCGCAAACTGGTCCCATGATAGAGTTGGGGACCCTGCTGGTCGAGTCAGCAATAATCTCTCCACCAAGTCTTGGCGGATCCTGCAAGTCTGAAAGTACAAAAATCAACTCCGTTTGTCTCCACAATCCCCATAGTCTTGAGAATCTCATGGCAACTGAATAAAAAGTCCTGAGGATCCTCTGATGCGGTTCCACTAAAAGTAGTGGTAAATAGCTTGGAGAACCGATCAAGCCTCCATAACAAATCAGAAGTCATGGTTGTTCCATCACCGGCATGAGTTGTCGTACCTGACTGAGTGGCCACCGCTGGCTGAATTACTGGTGCCTGAGGCTGAGGAGCTACTGGCTCGGAGTATGAGCAATAGGAGTCTGGGCCCCTCCTCCAGCCTGAGAAGTAGCTGGGGCAACTGATAATAGACCCGCTCTGGCAATGCTATCCATAAATCCCGCTATTCTGACCAAAGCATCCCGGAGATCCGGGGTAATCAAAGCCTCTCCTGGGACCTGAGCTGGGCCCACTGGAGCTGCTGGAACCGGAACCTCCTCATCCATCTCAATATGAGGCTCCACCTCTGGGGTAGCTGCCTGGGGCTGAGCTCTACCCCTACCACGGCCTCTAGTACGGCCTCGACCCCTGCCCCTCACAGGAGCTGTCTGGGGCTCAGGCTGCTGGTCAGCGGACGAAGAAGTGCGTGTCCTTACCATCTCGAAAGGACAGAATAGAAATTCAATCGGTAATTGAGGATCAAGTAGCACGACAAGAAAGAACAAATGAGAGACTTTTTCCTAACTCAATAGACTCTGAAGGACAAGTACAGACGTCTCCGTACCTACCTCTCAAACTTTACTAAGCTTGTTCGTGAGTGGTGAGACCTATGTAACCTAGAGCTTTGATACCAACTTGTCACGACCCGGATTTTCCCCCAATATCGGGATCGTGATGGCGCCTACTCGTGGTAGCTAGGCAAGCCACTATGTTCATACTACCCTACTTTTAACACAATTTTAATTAAATGAATGCGGAATACTTTATCGAAATGGAAATAATAAATCACGAGGTAAAAATCATACTGAAATCCTCTACCCAAGACTTGGAGTCACCAACTCACAAACTACTATGGAATACTACACATAAAAGTCCGAAGAAAATATAACATAATTCTGTTCGTCTCGGAATAATGAGACTACAGCTATAAACATAAATAAAGAAAGAGACGCCGGGCTTGCGGACGTCTGCAAGCTACCTCGGTCTCAAATGTAATCAACTCCCACGCAATCTATTTACTGCTGCTGCTGCTCCTGATCGTAACCTGGACCTGTGCAAAAACGCACAGAAGTGTAGCATCAGCACAACCGACCCCATGTGCTGGTAAGTGCCTGGCCTATCCCGGCGAAGTAGTGACAAGCCTAGGACCAGACACCCACATAAACCTGTGCAATTCAATATATATATGTGTACCACAAAATAACAAGAAATAATCAAGTATTAACACAATAAGGAATATCTTAAAGAATTCAACAATTTACCACAGTTAATAATTTCACAAGGAAAAACAATGTGTAATGTAAACACAAATAATATCAATTCAAGGAATAGCAAACAGTTGCACGGCATCACCCTTCGTGCTTTTACTCTCATCCTCACATCCATAGTACGGCATGATCCTTCGTACATGGTTCAATAATAGGGCACGACATGATCCTTCGTGCGTAATCAATAATAGGGCACGACATGATCCTTCATGCATAATCAATAATAAACATGGTACGGCATGATCCTTCGTGCATAATCAATAATAAACATGGCACGACATGATCCTTCGTGCATAATCAATAATAAACATGGCACGGCATCACCCTTCGTGCATTATCTCTCTTCCTCACCCGAATAACAATCACAGTTAAGGGCAAAGAAAGAAAACAGTAATTCATAAACCGTCCCATCAAGGGCAATCAATAATTTTCTTCACAACAAGTCCTAACAAGGAAGAATAATAATAATTCATCTTTAATATATCTCAATTAATCATTTTTCCAACGACTCACGGTCATACTAGACGCCAGGTGTATGGATGCTCGTCACCACAGCCCATACACCGCACTCGATCACATAACACATAACACATAGTCCTATTCCCTCAAGCTAGGATAGAACAAACACTTACCTCGAAAGTTTACGAACGATTCAATCCGTAGCAATGCCTTTTCCTTTCGAATTTGACTCCAATCCAATCGTATCTATACACAATTGATTCAATATCATCAATTCTACTTAACAAACTAGTTCATATTGCTAAATATGATTTTTACAACATTCTGCCCGGAATAGTAAAAATCAACCCCGCCCCGGGCCCACATAGTCGAAACTCAAGTTTCGAACCAAAATAAGTTCACCCAATCTTCCATGAGTTCAAATATACAATTTGTTCTTAAGTTCGACTCCAAAACGAAGTCTAAATCGCAAATTCTTTGAAAGCCCTAACTATACCCATTTCTCAAATTTTCAACCAATTTATACATGTTTAAGCCTAAGGATTTGATTGATGTTGATGAAAAATGAAGAAAATGAGTTAACAATACTTACCCAATGAACTTTGATGAAGAAATGCCTCAAAATCGCCTAAAATGTTGTGGAGAAAAGAGTTGAACAGAAATGGGATTTTTATCCCGTTTCTGTTCTGTTTCTGTCTTAAATTCACTGGGCGAAAATTTACTCTATGCGATCGCAGGGCCTGTGATGCGATCGCATAGAAGGAAAATGGGGACAGCAGAATTACTCTATGCGATCGCGGAGGTCTTATGCGATCGCATAGAAGGAAATGAATGAACTGAAATTACTCTATGCGATCGCAGGGAATGGTACGCGATCGCATAGAAGGAAATTCTGGGCCTCAGTCTTACTCTATGCGATCGCGGAGGACAGTATGCGATCGCATAGGAGGAAAAGTGGAAGCTATGCGATCGCATGGGATCTATTGCGATCGCACAGAAGGAATTGGGACCTCTAATCTTTGCTCTATGCGATCGCAGCTACACCTATGCGATCGCATAGAACAAAATCCCCTGCAGAAACAGCAGAATTTCTGCTGTGTTTTTCAAATCCGAAAACACCCCGAACCACCTCCGAAACACTCCCGAGCCCTCGGGGCTCCAAACCAAATATGTATACTAACTCAAAAACATCATACGAACCTGCTCGCGCGATCAAATCACCAAAATAACATCATTAACAAGGAATTTAGCCTTAAAACTCAAGAATTCTCTAAAATTTCATAATTTCCAAAATTTCCAATTTAAGGCCGAAACACGTCAAACGACGTCCGTTTTCAACCAAACTTTACAGGAAGCGCTTAACCAATATATATGACCTGTACCGGGCGTCGGAACCAAAATACGAGCCCGATACCAGGGTCTTTTAATCAAAATTCAGTTTCATTTTCCTTAAACATTTTCAGAAAACAATTTAACAGAAAAATTCTTTTACTGGGGTTCTAGACCTCGGATTTCAATTCCGGACATATGCCCAAGTTCCATATTTTTTTACGGATTTTCTGAAATAGTCAAATCACGGATCCGGGTCCGTTTACCAAAAATGTTGACCAAAGTCAACCATATCAATATTAATATCAAAATTCTTCTACTTTTTCACATATTTCACATATTTCAACATAATTATTTTTCCAGCTTTGTGCCCGGACTGTGCACGCAAATCGAGGCAACTATAAATGAGGTTTTCAAGACCTCAAAAGCTCGGAATGATTAAATAAACAAGTGATGACCCTTTGGGTCGTCACAACCATCTCCTTGATGTAGAACTCCAAAACACACAAAAATATTTTTTTGAAGGTACTAAGTGAGGCATACTTGCCAAGTAACATCGCTGGTTAAGAAATGGCCAATATGGTAGGACAAGTGTTAGAAAACCTTAAAATAACTTTCTATGAGGACGAGCTGCCACTTAAATAGTTGGGTCACAATAAAGCATTGCATATCACCATGCAATATGAAGATTACTTCATTACTAGGATTCTGTTGATGGGGGATTCAGCATTAATATATGTCCATTAATAACACTCAAGAAGTTGGGTAAAGGAGTGCACGAGATAAAAAAAGGAGAAATCAATGTGAAAGCTTTTGATGGGTCCTAGAGGTCCACCATCGGTGAGATTAGCATGTGTCTGCAAAAGGGACCAACTTGGTTCGATGTTGACTTTCAATTTATAGATGTTCTAGCATCCTACAAACTACTATTAGGACGCCCTTGGATTCATTATACAGGGGCTGTGCCTTCGATACTGCATGTGGCCGTGAAATTTGAATGGAATCACCAGGAAGTGATCATTTACAGTGATGACAGTAATTCAATATACAATCGTCAGACTGCTCCGACAATAGGTGGAAGAAGAAAATTAGGTAGAGAGACCTTCAACCACATTGAGTGAGTCAAAGCTATTGACAAAGATAAATGGGGGGAGAACAAGATCGAGAGTATATTGAACTGCAGTGGATACGAACCTGGAAATGGGCTCGGTAAGAACCTCCAGAGAATTGTTAAATCCATAAAGCTCAAGAAACATGGAACTACTTTAGGTCTAGGATACGAGTTAGAATTTATCAGTTGGTTTCCATCATGGCGCGGTCCTTACTATTCGTTGGAATAGCCAATACCACATTTGGAGGAGACTTTCCAACATGCTGACATTGTTTATGCGATAGATGAAGAGGAAGCACTTGCTGCGGTGAAGAACTTGTTCTTAGAAGACAATTACATGTACTGCTGTGTTATTTTTGAGTAGGAGGGGGAGGAAGGTCCTTCCGTACAAACTGTGAGTAAAGGATCATACCTAAATAATTAGAAACCCGACAAGCATCGGGGTAGCAAGCCTAAACAAGCATCATGCACCATATTTATTTTACTTGATAATTTATCTTTTCGCATTTTTTTCAACAATAAGATCTTCAATGTTTAAAACAGCTATGGAATTTACCAAAGCATTTAGATTTTTCTTATGAATCAATACTCATTATTATTTTTTCACTCATTACTTCATTTGCACATCATTAGTATTACTTATCTTGATGAACCAATGACTGTGAAATGCAATGAGACAACACAACAAACGGACATTCACTCAGAAGAAGATGACATACTAGAGGAGATTGACAAAGAAGTCAAAAACTTTGAGAATTAACCTATGTCCAACCTGGATGAAACAGAAATCTTTAACCTGGGAGATGTAGAGAATGTCAAGGAAACATGAGTCAACGTTCATTTGTCACCATCGGGAAAGAAGGAATACACTGAATTTCTAAAGGAATATGAGGAGCTTATCGCCTGGTCATATGATAACATGACTGGTCTAAAAACATATATTGTGGACCATAAATGGCAAATCGACCCGACATGTCCGCAGGTAAAGCAGAAGCTCAAGAGGTTCAAGCCTGATATGAGTTTCAAAAGCAAGGAAGAAGTCACTAAACAACTCAATGCTAAAGTTCTTAGTGTAGTTGAGTACCCGACATGGTTAGCCAACATTTCACCAGTACCAAAGAAGGACAGAAAGGTAAGAGTCTATGTCGACTACCGGGATCTCAACCGAGCCAGTCCGAAAGATGACTTCCCCTTGACAAATATACACATATTGATTGACAATTGCGCCACGCATGAGTTATAGTGATTTGTTGATATATTCATCGGTTATCATCAGATCTTGATGGATGAGGAAGATGCTGAGAAAATAGCTTTTATTATGTCGTGGGGAATCTATTATTACAAAATGATGTCGTTCAGCCTAAGGAATGTAGGGTCCACCTACATGAGGGCCATGACTACCATTTTTTCACAACAATCCGCACATCTACTGGGGCAACCCCTATATGCTAGTGTATGGTACAGAAGTAGCCATTCTCGTCAAAGTAGAAATTCCTTCTTTAAGGATCATACAGGCAGCTGAGCTCGATGATGCAAAATGGGTGAATAGTCATTATCAGCTGCTATCTCTTATAGATAGGAAAAGAATGAATGCAATGTGTCATGGTCAACGTTATCATAACAGAATGTCCAGAGCCTTCAACATGAGAGTCAAGCACAGATAGTTCATGGCAGGGCAGCTGGTATTAAAGAAACAATTTTCGCATCAAGAGGAAGCTAGAGAGAAGTTCTCTCCCTACTAGCACGGTCCATACATGGTTCACCAGGTTTTGACAGGAGGAGCCCTCACACTTGTATAAATAGACGGAGAGATCTGGCCAAAGCCGGTTAATTCAGATGCAGTCAAGCGTTACTATGTATAATCTTTATGTTTTCCCTATATGATGTAAATTGAACTATGTCTGACCTGATTCCTATTTAAAAGGGGACATATAGGCAGCCTTATGGGTTCTATCACAATTAAATAAATTTTTCATTTCACCTAAAAATTGGAAACTGGGCAGAATTTTGAGGAGGGCCCTCAAAATTCTGAAGTAATTTTAGTCGATCTTCGTACGGGCAATAGTCAGAAAGGTCAACCCATCAATATGGGGAAGAATTTTGAAGTGGACCATCAAAATTCTACAGTAGGAGAGGATGCAATGTCTTGAACCACGTCACAGTTGTTGGTTCATCCAAAAACTATTTTACTTATACATTTAGGTTATACGCTTACTAAATCATACATGATTATTATCGTAATTGCTTTGTTTAGCAATGATACTCCAATGATACATACAGGTCAAAAACGAGCAGAGCCAGTAGGGATGCGAACTAACCTTTTCCCATTTACTGAACTCAAGATTTTTCTTTGTATGCAGGCACAAAGATTACAAAATAATTGAACGCATTGTCTGTCTGTACAACAAATATTGTCCGAGAATACGATTCTCCGAACCATTGTATTTACCGACATATGCTATCAGCATACACCCTTATTGTTCCACACGTCACAATGCTCCCAATAATCATCGCGCCACAACCTACTGCGAGCTAAGAAAATCTACTTCCATTTGCTATTTTATTACTTGCATAAGGCTATTATTCTGGCGTCCATTTTGTATAATGCTACCATTCTGCCTTCCATGGTTAAGCTTTACCTCCATCTGAATCTACATTGCACAAGGACACTATTCTGCCTTCCAACTTGCATAAAGCGACTATTCTGCCTTTCAAGGTTAAGCTCTACCTCTATATGCATTCGCATTGCATAAGGCTACTATTCTTCCTTCCAACGTGCATAAGGCTACAATTCTGCCTTCCAACTAGCAAAACTACCATTCTGCCTTCTAACTTGCATAAAGCTACTATTCTACCACCTAAGACTAAACGTTGTTTCCATCTACATTGCACGGCTGAAAGATAGACACATTGCATACCAGAAAGATTTCCACATTCCATGGCTGAAAGATCGCCGCATTTCACGACTGAAAGATCGCCACATCGCACAGCTGAAAAATTGTCACGTGCACGGCTGAAAGATCCCCACATTGCACAGCTGAAAGATTGCCATATTGCACGATTGAAAGATTGCCACATTGCATGGCTAAAAGATTGCCACCTTGCACGGCTAAAGATCGCCACATTGCACAAGTGAAAGATTGCCATATTGCATGGGTGAAAGAACATCGCCAAATTATCCAAAGGCGTCATCAATCCGAGGCACCATCCTCATAGCTCGAGAACACAGTGTCATGGCTTGAGGATCCCTTTCAATCTTTTGCATATCATTATTGAAAGGCACCGTGTTTTTGAGGCACCATTCTCCTAGCCCGAGAGCATCATTTCATGGACTACAAACCCTTTATTATATGCTTCATGGCCCAGGACATCATGGTCTAAGGACGTCATCGCAACCGTCCAAAGACAACATTCATGGTCCGACGAGAATTTGTATCATTTTTAAACTTGCGCACAATATATGATTGCATTACTTACTTGCAGGAGAATCAGCAAGCAACAGTCGTCCCGGCAGGAGCGTGTCCGCTCTAGTGCTCGCAGCCACATAAAACTTGACCACACTTGTGAGCCTTTGACTCACCCTCGCCAAAATGTTTCCTCCGTTTTTGGAGAGTAACTGTCGGCATACTCCGCCGACGGATCCCGAACTACATATGGTCTGATTCTTATAAAAATAGGGATATATAGTCAGCTCAGAAGCCAAGGCGCAACCTATCTCCTTCAAACCATTTCATCCGGTCGAAATTTGGCCATCAAATCTTTACCCGACAACTCTTTCATCCTTCCCGGGTAAAGAGGGGCAGCTGTTGATACCTAATTTTTCTCTAGGTATATATTAATATTTATATTACCTTCAAAGAGCATATTATGTATATATAGGCATATCCAAATATGTTATCATTTTTCCTTAATTTTTAAATATTTTTTAACCAATTTATTTCAATATTTTATTCATAAAAACCGAATAATAATTACAAATATTATCATTTTTGGTGAATCATTTAATGTATTCTCATATTTACACTAAAATATAGCTGAGATAATTTTTACATATTATTATAAATTCATGTGGTATATTTAAGCTAAATTGCATATACTTGCAATATTAGCCCCTTTTAAGATTTAATTGCATTTATATATAAAAAAAAATAAGTCCATTATGTTAAATTTGATGACTATATTTTGTAAACCATTTTAGTACTCTTAATTGTTTTCCAGAATTTAATTTGCTATTTTTATAAAATTGGGGAGTATTTACTATTTAAAACCTAACCCAATTACCTTTCAATTATTGCCCAATTTAAAGCCCAATTGAACTCAATTAAACTATGACCCAATTTCAATTTGGATCGACCCAAACACTATTCCAATAAACCACCCCACTTATCTGTTTTAATCTAGCTCGTTGATCATTCACATGAACGGCCAATAATTACCCTTTCCTAATTAAACTCAAAGTCCCCTCAAACCCTTTTCTTTTCTCACAGTAATTACCGTTTCCTAATTAAACTCAAAGACCCCCCCCCCCCAAACCCTTTTCATTTCGCATAATACGTTGCCTCTGAAACCTCTCATGTCCCAAATCCTCTCAACAACACCCTCAAACCCTAGCAGCCATCTCTCTAATCTGTCATAACCCATGGCCTTCCAAGGTCACCGGAGACCTGTGCCAGCCTTCCATGGCTCCTTTGTGTTTGTCCTTATGATTTCAAGGCCAGACTATGAAGTACTCTAGTCCAACCATTGGTCAACTTATTTCATGGCCCTTCTCGAGTCATCTTTGGCATTTCTCCGGCCAACTATGGCCATTCAAGTAAGTTTTTTGACTCTCCTGGTTAGATTGAGAGCCTTCAAGGCCTTTCTCTGTGATGACCCAAAGGGTCATCACCTTTATTCCTTATTAGTTCCGTGCTTCTGAGTCCTTGAAACCCTCATTTTATATTGCCGAGGGAGACCATTCACAAAGTCCATAGTAATCCTCTCCCACTTCGACTCGGGAATAATCATCCACTGAAGTAAACAGCCTGGTCTTTGATGCTCGTAATTGACCTGCTGACAGTTGAGACAACGAGCTAAAAGCCCCACTATATCTTTCTTCATCCTCCTCCACTAGTAGTGATATCTCAAATCTTGATATATCTTCGCGGCACCTGGATGAGTAGAATATCGCGAGTTGTGTGCCTCATCCAAAATCAAATCCCGGAGCCTATCCATATTGGGCACGCAAATCCGGCCCTGCATCCTCAACATGCCATCACTATCAATGGTCACATACCTATCATCTTTATGTTGAACCCTATCCTTAAGGACAAGCAAATGTGGATCATCATACTGGCACTCTTTGATGCGGTCATACAAAGAAGACCAAGAAACAATGCAAGCCAACACTCGACTAGGCTCTGAAATATATAACCTCATCATCTGATTTTCCAAGGCCTTAACATCAACTACAAATGGCCTCTCCCCAAATAGAATGTATGCCAAGCTACCCATACTAACCGCCTTCCGGCTCAAAGCATCGGCCACCACATTGGCCATCCCCGGGTGATTCAAAATGGTAATATCATAGTACTTGAGTAACTCTAGCCACCTCCACTGCCTCAAATTAAGATCTTTTTTCTTTAATAGATACTGAAAACTGCAATGAACAGTGAATACCTCACAGGATACTCCATACAAATAGTGCCTCAAAATTTTCAAAGTATGAATTATGGGAGCCAACTCCAAATCATGTACATGGTAGTTCTTCTTGTGGGGCTTCAACTGACGAGAAGCATATGCAATAACTCTACCCCCTCCATCAATTCACATCTGATCCTAACTCTCGAAGCATCACAATACACAATGTAAGAACCGAAATTCGATAGCAATAACAGCTCTGGAGTCGTGGTCAAAGCTATCTTGAGCTTCTGAAAGCTCTCCTCACACTCATCCGACCACACAAATGGATCACACTTCTGAGTCAACCTGTTCAAGGGTGATGCAATAGAGAAACATCCCAGAACAAACATGTAATAATACCCGCCCAACCCAAGAAAACTACAAATCTCCGTGGATGAGGTCGTCCAAGGCCATCTTTGCACCGCCTGTGTCTTCTTCGAGTCGACCAGAATAAGCTCACTAGACACCACGTGTCCCAAGAAAGCCACTGAACCAAGACAAAACACACACTCGTTGAACTTTGCATAAAGCTTCACCTCCCTTAATCTCTATAATACCACTCGCAAATGTTGAGCGTGCTCCTACTGGCTATGCAAGTACACCAATATTTCATCAATAAAAACAATCATGAACGAATCTAGATATGTCTGAAATACAATGTTCATCAAGTGCATGAATGCGGCTGGGGAATTGGTCACTCCAAAGGACATAACAAGAAACTCATAGTGCCCATATCTAGTCCTGAAAGTCGTCTTCATATTATCTGAATCCTTGATCTTCAACTAGTGATACCCTGAACGGAGATCTATCTTGGAGAACACCCTCGCTCCTTGAAGCTTATCAATCAAATCATCAATGCAGGGTAGAAGATACGTTTTCTTCACCATCACTTTGTTCAATTGCCTATAGTCAATGCACATTCTTATTGTACCATCCTTCGTTTTCACAAATAGAATCGGTGAACCGCGCGGTGACATACTTGGTCTAATGAACCCCTAATATAGGAGTTCTTAAAGATGATCTTTCAATTCTTTCAACTCTGCTGGTGCCATCTATATAGAGGAATGGAAATGGGATGAGTGCCTGACACCAGGTCAATACCAAAGTCAATATCCTTGTCTGATGGCATGCCCGTTAGGTTTGCAGGGAACACATCAGGGAACTCCCTCACAATAGGAACAAAATCAAGACTAGGAGCCTCAGCTCCCACATCCCTCACAAAAGCCAAATATGATAGACAACATTTCCCAAACATCCTCTGGGCCTTTAGGAAAGAAATCACCCTGCTAGGCACATAGTCAGTCATACAATGCCACTCGATCCTCGGAACACCTGGAATAGCCAATTTGACTGTCTTAGCATGACATTCCAGGGTAGCATGACACAGAGATAACCAGTCCATGCCCAGAATAATAGCAAAATCTACCATGCTCAATAGCAATAGGTCAACTCAGAACTCCAGACCCCCAATAGTTACTAAACACGACCGATATACATGGTCTAAAATAATAGTATCACCCATCAGGGTAGATACATGAACAGGTAAAGCAAGATACCACGGGTCATACCCAAATGATGAGCAAAATAAGAAGACACATAGAAATAGGTGGAACCGGGATCAAATAAAACTGAAGGATCCATGTGGTAGACTGAAATAATACCTATGATAACAGCATCCGTGGCAAAAGCATATGACCTGCCCTGAACAGCATACAAGCGGGCCTGACCACCGCCCGATCGGCCTCCCCCAATGGGGTGACCCCAGACCATCTGTCCCTTACCACTAGCTAGTGGGGGAGTGCTAAAGATACTGGGCTAGAAGATGAGGGCTGACCCTTCTGCTGAGATGAACTGGCAGCACGATGAGGACACTCCCTCCGCATATACCCAAATTCACCATACTCGTAGGAACTCCTGGGTGCTGGAAATCGGTACTGAAGGGAACCTCTAACACCAGAGTGGCTAGCTGATGCACTCGGCCTGGATGTACCCTGAACAGATGGGGCATGAGACGAACTTTGTGCTAGAAGAGCACTCAAAGATGGCTGACTCTGCTGAGAGCACCGACAACCACGCCCAAAAGATCCACCAGGATACTCAGGTCTAGCTGATTGTGCAGGCCTGAAGAACGTTCCCGACCCTGCTAAAACTGGCCCCTTAAAGGAGTGCCACTATGACTACAAAGAACCTCGAGGACTCTTGGCCTCCCTCTTATCACGATCCAGATGGCGAACTGACTCAATATCTCATGTTATATCCACCACCTCCTCAAAGGTAGCACCCATCACTCGCTATCTAGTTATAAGAATACGAATAGGGTAGTGGAGACCATCAACAAACCTCTAGATACGCTCACGGTCCTTCGGGACCAACCAAGCTGCATGTCAAGACAACTCAGAAAATATCATCTCACACTGCATCACTGACATTTCTCCCTACTTTAGTCCCTCCAACTTTATGCACAGCTCCTCTATGCGGGATTGCAGTACATATTTCTCAATAAAGAGAGTGAATAATTGCTGCCAAGTCAAATGTGCTGCACCAACCGGCCTACACTGCTCATATGGCTCCCACCATGTGAAGGCCGCTCTAGTAAACTGAAATGAAGTAAAAGACACACCGCTGGTCTCAAGAATCCCCATTGTGCGGAGCATCTGCTGACATCTATCAAGAAAGACCTAGTCATCCTCGCCCTCAGCTCCACAAAATGTCGGAGGCTCGAGTCTACCAAACCTCTCATGGTGATGCTGCTCGTCCTTAGACATAAATAGAACCCTTTATTCTTGAGCTGGTACCACTGGCTGAGCTGGAGGTGCATTTGGAGTCTGTAACCCCTGTAATACCTGTCATCCCTGTTCTGGAGTGCAAGCAACGGGGGTTTGATTGCCTCCCTCGGCCTATGAGGTAGATGTTGCTACTCTGGTGGCTGAGACAACTTGAGCCAGACCCATACAAACTGTCAATATCTGGGCTAATGTCTCCTGGAGACACGGTATCACAATGGGCACAACTAGTGCCTTAACTGGTGCTGTTGGAGCCTGGTCTTGAGCTGGGGCAACTAAAGGATCCACAGGTGCTGCCCCTAATGCTCAACCTCTTCCATGACCATGACTACAGTCACATCCACGACCACTAGTAGCCTTAGTGGGTGGTACTGGTGGTAGTCTGCCACGTCCGATAGCTTGTTTCCTCACCTACTGGTGGTAGTCTGCCACGTCCGATAGCTTGTGTCCTCACTATATGTGAGAGAATAGAATAATGATAACTTTAGTATTAGGACCAACAAGTTCGCACAATTTCAAGAATGTGGAATTATTCATAAAGGTTGTGCAGCCTCCCAAGAATAAGTACAGACGTCTCCATACCGATCCGTGAGACTCTACTAGACTGGCTCATGACTCGCGAGACCTAGTAACCTAGGCTCTGATACCAATTTGTCACGACCCCAATCCCAGTCTTGACCAACATAATGCTAGACAAGCCCGACCATTTCAACACTCTCAACTCAAGTATGAAACTCATTACCAATTAATAGAGTTAACTTATCAGTTTAACATGATTCCAATCCATGATAATAGATAAAACAGTGCGGAATCCATAACAAATATCAATACAACTCCCAATAGATCTGGTGTCACGAGTCTAGAGCCTCTAAATACCATTGAATAGCAAATCTATACACATGAGAGTCTACGATGCGGAAAACAAAAAGGGATAAGGGGAGAAATCAAGTCCTACAAACACCGTGTAGCTACCACAATAACTTCGGTAACAATCTAGACAGTAGCAAAAAACTATACTAAGCCTATGGGATACATGTACCTGCACACACGATGCAGGGTGTAAAGTGAGTACTTCGACTTAGTGAGTAGTAGCAATAAATAATGACTGAAGATAAGAAAACTCGTAAAAACACTACACAGTTCTATATCAAAATAGTAAGTGCAGTAAACAATATCTAAACGAAGAAAAATAGGTGAATATCCCTCAAACTAGTACACAATTCATTTATTCCTCTCAATGTCCGGTAATTTACTCGTACTACTGTAGCGTGCAGCCCGACCGACCCATATATATATATATATATATATATATATATATATATATATATATATATATATATATATATATATATATATATATATATGATCGCGGCATGCATCCTGATCGAATAATAATATATATTGCTAGAGCGTGTACTCCGATCTGTAGTCGAATACGCTCACTAGGGGTGTCCAGACTCCGGAGGGGCTCCAACAACCCAAGCGCTATAAAATTGCAGCGTGCAGTCCAATCCATATAATATACTACTGCGATGTGAAGTCCGATCCATATAATATACTACTACAGCGTGCAGTACGATCCATATAATATACTACTGCGATGTGAAGTCCGATCCATATAATATACTACTACAGCATGCAGTACGATCCATATAATATACTATTGTGCTATGCAGTCCGATCCATACATGTATATGTATATACTGCTTCGACGTAGAGTCCGATCTTGTATATATCAAATACCCTCACTGTGGGGTCCCTAACCCCTCTGAGCCAATATAGACTTTGCCTCTTGGACCTCTCAGCTAAGATAGGGTTTCCAACCCCAAGTATTCCTCATTTGGATTGCTAATTTCAGGTTCATATTATGTTTAACAGTTAAAAACATGACTGAGAATATGATTTCGACAAGTAAAGTGAGGTCAACTAGTACAACATACCCCCAAGGGTTCTACATATTGACACAAGGCCCCAAACATGGCAACTAGTCCAAAATATACGGATAATAATTAAATCCCACTCAAAAATACAGTAAAGTCATCAATCAGGATCGACCGAGTCCAAATCTCCAGTAGTGAGAAACACCACGCTTATCATACAGCGCGTGTCTCATCTCAACATAGCACCACTTTGTGCAAATTCAGGGTTTCAAACCCTCATAACATAATTTATAACCATTTCTCACCTCAAGCCGGCAAATATCCTAGTTCGATTTGCGCTTGCCTTGCAAGTCAACCTCCTCGTGCGTAGAATCTGGTCAAAACCACAAGGAATACCTCAGAATAGGCTAAGGGAACATAACACAATCGAAAAGACTCGGAAATTATCAAAGACAAAGTTGGAAAAACCTAAGCCCCGGTCCCACTTCTCGAAAAATTACAAAATTGATATCAATGGATTTCTCGTCTCGCCATGAGTCCATACATATCAAATTTACCAAAATTGGAGCTCAAATGCCCCCTCAAATCCCAAATTTTTATTTCATAAGTCAAGCCCTCTTCTTCCAATTTTACTCAAATTTCCATAAATTTATAGGTTGATTATTCAACAAAATGATGTTTCAATCAATTCCCGTCGAAACCTTCTTCAACTTCTCCCAAAAATCTCTCAAGGTACTCAACAATGGAGAAAAATTTGCCAAGCTTCGCGGATGAAATAATATAAAAACCCTTATGTTCAGATGCATTTTACTCTATGCGGATGCGGTCAACACCCCCGCGTTCGTGATGAACAGAAAACATTGACCAAAAATAACCCTTCGCAAACGCACGAGCCCCAATACGAACGCGATGCTTCGCTTTCTAGAACTACGCGAATGCGGGCGTGAAGATGCGAACGTGAAGACCAAATTACCTTGCCCTCAAATTCCCTCTACACGTTCGCAACTCACCCACACGAACGCGAAGAGCAATTTTCTTTGGCAACACAAGCTGAACCTACAATCTTTAAGTCTAAAAATGGTCTGGTTGACCATCTGAAACCACCCCGAGGTCCCAAGAACAACAAATAAAGGTACCAATATATCCTAAACATCATTAAAACTTGTTTCAAGCATCAAAACACGTCAAACAATGCTAAAACCATTAAATCATATCGGATTCAAGCCTATGTTTCTTAAAAACATCCAAAATATGCATTTGATAAAAAAACTGTCCGAAACACCTCCGAATGACCTGAAATTTTTCACACACATAAAAAATATGTAACGTAAATACTGACACTCTCGAAATGCCATTCTGACCTCCAGATCAAAATCTTACCTACCAACCGGAATTCGCTAAAATACTAACTTCGCTAATTGAAGCCTAATTCTGCACTGGACCTTCAAAATTAATTTTGATCACTCTCCCAAGTCACAAAGCATCCTCTGAAGCTAACTGAATCACCGGAAATGACATCCGAGCCCCCTAACTCAATAGTCAACATCTGGTTGACTTATCCAAAATAAGTCTTCCTTAAAGAGACTAAGTGTCTCATTTGCATCTAAAACCAATCCAATTCGACTCGATTATCTCAAACACCGATAATGAAGCATAGAGAAACATAAGATGAGGGAAACGTGGCGGTAACTCACGTGAAAGCGGACCGGATCATCACATAAATTGAAAATTTGTTGACACTTATTAAATCCTTTATGTGACATGCCTCATTCCTTGTTTGCCAAGTTTGTTATAATATGATAATTTTTTGTGATTTCCACTTTAATTTTATGTAGACTCTGTGTCTTTCTGAGTTTCCATTTCGTGGAAATAATTTCATTATTGATTTTTCATTTGCAAATAATTAATGAATTAAATTTTTTTTAAAAAAAGGCATTAATCTATTTACCTAAAATTTGTATTAAAGTAGGTTTTGTGTTGTTTTGACATAGGCTTTCCATCCTTGTGATTCTTTTGAGATTTTATATACATTGTGTAGAGTCGTGGGCTATTTGCTGTGAAGTTACTTGATTTTGTTGAATCTTTGGAAATCTTGTGGCCTACGTGAAATTTGTAAATACCGTTGATTTCGTGGTGTTGTCGTGATAATTTTCTTTATAAATTGATGTGGGATTTGAGTTATTGTTATTCGACATATAAGGGTATCATCCATTATTATAATTATGTGGGCATAAGGGTGGCATTTTACTATTGTTAAATGGGTTTGGATTTTGTATAGATAGAATGATAACCGTAGCTATAGGAGCGATAAGCGTGGCTATTGATATTGCCATGGCAGAGGGATAAAAAAGGCTATTATAGGAGTGATAAGGGTGGCCATTATCAGGTATGATATGTGATGATGTGGGGTTATTGTATTGGTAATTTTGTGTAATATTGTGATTCTAATTATGTTTGATTTTTATATCTTGTGCAACTTATTTTGTTATTTCGGTGAGCTATTTCATATACTTGTTAAATTCCAATCCATGTTGAGATTTTGAGTCAAGAGACATGAGAGATTGATGACTGAGTCGGGCACTTTAGATCCACACTGTGAGTGGGATATGTGTACCGGATTTCACGTTGGAACATGCCTCAGGGACATATGTAAATTGAGATGCACGCCACAACATGTATTAAATAGTGCTTGCTTTACTCAGTGTGACGAGCGGGTTGTGATATGAGATGTTTGCACGAGGTTCCATGAGTGTATATATTGATATTTTTGGCACGTCAATTATCCGTGCGGTTGGGATACAAATATGGGCATAAGGTGCCGTAAAAATATGAAAGTGGGTTAAGACCCGTGTTTTGTAATTATGAGATAAGGTGTCGTGTAGTAATTTTTATTTGAAGTATTTATATTCGAAAGATTATTATTTGAAAGATTTATATTTGAAAGGTTTTCATTTCAATGATTTGTATTCGATGAATTTTTATTTGAAAGATTTGTATGTGAAAGATTTATATTTGAAGGATTTATAATTGAAAGATTTATATTTGAAAAGCTTATTTACTTGATTGTACTTGTCTTCCTTATATGGTAGAACGATAATTACAGTGTTCCATTGCCTTGCTGGTTGAATATTGTTTCCATTTACGGCATCTTGTTATCCATTATTATTGTTATCATATTGTTACTGCACCGATTATTTGATTAGTGAGTGCCTTGTCTTTACCTCGTCAATACTCCATCGAGGTTAGTCTTGATACTTACTGGGTACCAATTATGTTGTAGTCATACTACACTTCTGTACATTTTTGTGCAGAGCAAGGTAATGGAGATATCGGACCGGGCAGAGTTAGTATGTTGATCCCAAGGATTCAAGATAGTGTTGCTTGAACATCGTAGTCCCTTGGAGTCTTTCCATTTTATTGTACTGGAAATTATCATTTGAATAGTACTATATATTAGATAGTTGATATTATTTCATGTATACAGTTTGAGTTTGTGACTCAGTATTACTAGTCTTGGGAGATTGTTACAATTGTTTCTGCTTTAGGTTTCGACACTTGTGTTAAATTCTACTTTTTAAAGGTATGAATTACAATTTTAATCGGCTTACCTAGTCTTAGTGACTAAGTTCCATCACGACACATGAGGTGGGATTTAGGGTCATTACATTAAGTCCTTAGTTTGCACTTCTGGACCAAAATAGCACATCTGCACTCACGCACGTGCGGAGACTGTCCCCTTCTGCGACCCCAGAGATGGCTAATCATTTCCGCTTCTGTGATTCACTTCTCGCACCAGCTAGTCTGCTTTGTCAGATAAATGACCGCACCTACGGCCATAGCTGACAAAGTCCAATCTCACTTTGACAGTGTGAGGGATGCTACTATGGCATGAGGGCCGCTTCTACGACATTGCACCTGCGACCCAAAGGGTGTAGGTGCGACAGCACCAGACACAACAAATGTTAGGCAATCACCTAAGTCAAAATTATTTCAAATTCGATCTGAAAACACATGGGTCCCGTGGCACCATTTGTATATACCAACAAGTTCCAAAAAACATAACGAACCTACTCGAAGAAAAAAAATCATATCCAACAACATTGATTCTATAAATTACAACTCAATTCAAGCATATTAAAACTATGAACATACAATTTCCAAATCTAATGTCGAATCATAGCAAAACAACTCCAATTGAGCTCAAATTTTGCATATAAGTCATAAATGACATCACGGGCGCATTCTAACTTCCAAAATCCGAATCTCACCCAGATATTAATAAAATCAACTCCCTATCAAACTTCTCAACCTTCTAATTATTTAATTTTATAACTTTCTCAAATTCAAGCCGAAATGACCTACGAGCATCTATATGAACATCCGAACAAGCTCCTACGACTAAAATCACCATACAGATCTATAGCAGCCAACACTCCATTCTGGAGTCATCTATACAAAAGTTAAACTACGGTCTAGTCTTTCAATATACGCCTCCAACTTAGGGACTGTGTATCATATATCACTCTAAAACTCAATCTAAAGCAAAGCCTAATATCCCGGCAAGTCACATATCCATAATACAACATAGAAGAGGCAATAATAGGGGGTTGAGGCTAAAATACTTAAAATGACCAATCGAGTCGTTACAATATTATCATGGAATTTGTTGTTAGGCTCCTACAGACTCTGAAGAAGTTCGACACAGTGTAGGTCATTGTGGAAAGGTTGACTAAGTTGACATATTTTTTTCTAGTAGTAGTTACCTATTCTTCAAAGCGGTTGGCTAAGATATCTATCCGCGAGATCCTTTGTCTTCACGGTGTATCTGTGTCCATTACTTCTTATCAAGGTAAGTAATTCACCTCGCACTTCTAGAAGCTATGCGGGTTGAGTTGAGTACAATATTTCACCACCAGAAGACGCACAGTCCGAGCGCACTATTAAGATATTGGAGGATATGCTTCGTGCTTGTACAATGGATTTTGGAGATACTTGGGATCACTTCTTACCGCTTGTGGAGTTTTCCTACAATAACAACTACTAGTCAAGTATTCAGATGGTTCATGTGAGGCATTATATGGTGAGGCAGTGCAATTTACCTATCGGTTAGTTCGAGCGATAGGAGGCTCAGTCCATGGGTAGCGATTTTGTTTAGGATGCCTTGGAAAAAGGTCAAGATGATTTAGGAATGACTTCTCACAACTAAGCCTTGGAAAAAAAAGTTATGCGGATCAGAGAGTTTGTGATTTTGCATTCATGCTTGGGCAGAGGGTGTTTCTCCGGGTTTCACCAATGAAGAGTGTGATGAGGTTCGGAAAGTAGTATAAGTTTAGCCCTAAGTATATTAGACAGTTTGAGATTCTTTAGAGAGTGGGTGAGGTGGCTTATAGGCTTACATTGTCGCTTAGTTTATCCGTCCCATAAGTTAGGTTTCATCTTAGTCATATTGGACAAAAATTTGACTTAAGAGTAGGAGCTAGTGGCCATTCTAGCCTGGTAGGTTTGGAAATTGAGGTCTAAGAGTTAGTTTTTTTGTTAGAGTATAGTGGAGATGTTAGGCCATCGAGAAATCCACGTAGGAGTGCGATTCGAACGTGAGAAGTAGATATCTACACCTTTTTACTAGACCAGGTACCATTCTATGTCCATTCGAGGAAAAATATTTGTTTTAGAGCTGGAGAATGTGATGACATAATAGGTCATGTTATGTTTTAGCCTTTCTTTTGTGTATTTGGAGACCCCTAGTATCCCCGCTTAGTGTTTCTCGATTTTCATGTGTAGTCCGTGTCTCGTTCCGAAATGTTATTATGTGGAAATTTCGAAAAGAGGCAAAAATTTTCCTTAAAATAATTTGAGTTGACTACTGTCAAAATTTTATGTTAAAGGACCTAGGTCAGTATTCTGACGGTCCCATTTGGGTCGGTATCATGATTAGTGACCGGGGCATATTTTCCGAATCAAATTCGAAAGTCCCTAACTTTATTTAATGTGATTTGTTTAAAACTATTAATTTGAAGGCTTAAAATTATCAAGTTTGAGTGTAGGTTCAATTAATTGTTACCCGGTTCGAATTTTAGTTTCGGAACAATGAATATGCTCATTTTGATATTTATGACTTGTCTGTAAAATTTGGTGCAAAATAGATTTGATCTAACGTGATTCAGACATACGGCTATAAATTGCATGTTCTTGATTTCTTTAAAATATTTCGTACATTTTTATATCTGATTTATGATGTTGCAAGCGAGTTCATATAATTTTTTTATACTTGTTTTGGTTTGGAGCCTCGAGGGCTCGCGTGAGTTTCGGACGCATTTTAGAATATTTGGTAGTTTCTTGCGTGCAGGTCTAGATGCGAGAATTATAGTTGCATTTGCGATAACTGGCCAAGTTTATGATGATCGCATATGCAAACATTTACTCACAATTGCGAAGTTGGCATGGGAACAGAAGGAATGCATTTGCCATTTGATCGCTTTTGCGACCTGTACATGTACGCGCTTGCATACATGTCATAGAAATTGCGACAATTGTAGAGATACGGGGAGTTTGATTTGCAATAAATACTTCGCATTTACATGTGAACAAAAGTTGAGTGACGGGATTTTAACCTCACTTTTTATATTTTGGAACCCTAGGATTTGTAGGAGCCGATTTTGACAAGGAAATTTCATCTACAATCTTAAGATGAGTGATTCTATTCGTATTCCATCAACCTATCTTAGATTTTAACAAAAACATCATGTGAATCATAGTAAAAATTTGTCAGTTTTTAAAAAAATAAGAAATTGACTTTTGATAGTTGATTTGGACACGAATTTTGAAACTAATCATCTATATGAACTCTTGGGGTCATGGATAGTCAGAATCTACCATTCGACCCTTAGTTTTGACTAAGTGGGAACTGAGTTGACTTATGTTGACTCTTTGGGAATAGTGCAAAGATCTTAGCTTCATCTATTGTAATTGATTTTCCTAGCACTTATTGATGATATTAAGTCTATTTTTGTTAGATTCAATTGGTTTGGAGGAAAATTTTAGAGGAAAGGCCCCGGTTGAGCTTTGATTTGGTTAAAGAGCGAGGTAAGTGTTGGGTCTAACTTTGACTTGAGAGAATTAGGAACCTTGAACTAATTCAGATGTGAATTATGTGTGAGAGCACATAGTCGACGTGTCGAGTGTATATACACCGTCACAATAATTATTTTCATCGTTTCTCATATTTCATGAATTGTCTTATTCCATGCCGAAATCAATTAAGGCATATAAAAGGTACAACCCGATCCCACCATATATAAGGTAGTGGGATCCGGTTGCACATTGCAAGGGATCTAAAATATTATTCTTGATATTATAAATAATATTATAGTGGAACACAGGAGTATAGTATGTATACGGTGGGATCGGGTTGTGCGCTGCAACAGATTGTGCATGTTATACTCATTATGTTATTGTGTTAGTTTTAAGCCTTTTTGTATGATATCTTGAGGCCAAATATTCTGGATTCTCATGCAAGGATTGAGCTCATTATGATAAATTAACTGATTTTCAGTTATTTCCTGTTTTCACCTTGTTATTATTATTACTATTATGTACATGTTATTGTAAGTGACCCGCCATAGCCTCGTTACTACTTTTTCGATGTTAGGCTTGGCATTTATAGAGTACATGGGATTGGTTTATTCATACTATACTCTGCACTTCTTGTGCAGATTTTGGAATTGGTCCTAGTAGCAGTCAAGAGATTGCTCGGAACCAACGCTTGATAGAGACCTGTGGTACAATTGTACAATGTTCGCATCCCTAAGTCCCATTCTACATTACTTTAGTTGTTTATTTCAATTAGACTATTATTTGTAGTACTATAGATGCTCGTGTATGTCATGACCCCAGTTCACCCTTCATGAACATATCGTGATGGCACCTAGTCCATATAACTAGCCAAGCCTAACAATGTGGAAGATAAATGAAACTTTGCGGGAAAATAATAATTAAAACTAAACTGGTAAAAATAAATAAGGTTTAAGGTGCAGCTCGGCACATACCACAATAATTCATGAAGCTAACAAACTCCCAAAACCCGAAAACTCACAAATCACAAGCTAAAGGATACATAAGAGGCTCTGACTCAAGAATATCTACACAAGGTAGAAAATACTGGATGAATTATACTTATTACAGAAAAGCTGGAAAGGGACTCCTCGGTCTGTGGACGTAGCAGATATACCTTGAAGTTTCTACCGATATGTCTCCTTCCAAGGCTGACAGAACTGAATGAGAGTACCTATATCTGCACAACAAAAATGTGCATAAGAGTAGCATGAGTACACCCCGACGGTGCCCAGTAAGTATCAAGACTAACCTCGATAGAGTAGTGACGAGGAACAGTCAAGACACCTACCGGTCAATAAACAGTATAATCATAAGAATAATGGCAATGACCAATAAATATGTAAGGACTATATGAATGACCAAGAATGCTGCAACTCGCAATAAGATATAACACAACAATAAACAACGAGAATATAATAAACTATGATACAGAATGACGGCAGGATCACAATTCAAATCCTAAGGTCACAACACAGCAAGGGGAAAACAAGTCAATAACTCATATCCTACAATCATGTACACAAAAGGTCGTATTCAACTCTTTCCACAATTTCACCAAGTCTCGGACAAACCATAACTCGTATAAGTTATAGCATTTGAAATCTAGCAATTTGGCATCCTGTGCCCTATCAATCTCATGATCATGCTCACAACTAATTGGCTAACTCGGGCCACTCTCTCAACTATAAAGGATAAGCGAGGGCGTACCTCCACCCTGAGAAAAATCAGGAGGAATTCACCTCTAATAGGAGTGTCCAACTACGTGTATGCTTGTGCAAATGTTCTTAACTAGAATATTATACCAACTAGTAAACATGAAAAGGAGAACGGACCGCACGTGCGATGATCCCTCATAACTCCCGAGTGATAAAGATCGTATAGGTAAGCAACCCAAAATCACAATAGTACACAAAATAGAAATGCCTCCACATGCCGTCACAATTCATTTCAATCAACCCCTGACATAGCGCCCTTTATTTCGCCACATGTGCAATTTATAATATAATAAGAACTGCCTTATTCCGCCACACGTGCATAACAATATCCCTACCTTATTCCTCCAGATACGTAACCCACATATAAGCATATAAAATATCCCGCCTTATTACGCCACATGTGCAAAACATCAATAACAACAATAGCACGGCAAAGACCTCATGCAACCCCTTCAACAACAATCGCATGGTAGAAACCTCGTGCATCACAATAGCAACAACCACATGGCAGAAACCTCGTGCATCACAATATCAACAACTGTTCGGCAGAAACCTCGTGCATCATAATATCACCAATTACACGGCAGAAATCTCGTGCATCACAATATCAACAACTGCATGGTAGAAACCTCGTGCATCATAATAACTCAAGTACAACACAATAAATGACAATTTATATACAGGAATAAAGCAAGAGAATCAACTCAAAAAATTCCGTTCACCAAAAGACGATACAACCAACTCACAATGAATAACTGCAACAGGGAAAATACTAAGCGCAATAAGAACAACTCAACAATGGGAAAAATACTACAAAGCAACGATTCCATAATATGCAATTCAATAACGAGGGAGTTAACATAAGTCAAATAAATCTCAATAAGGAAATGTAAACTAAGCATAGGTGGAAATGTTAACTAAGCATAGGAATCTAACTTCTTTTTATTTAAGGCCAATTAATTACATGAGAAATAGAAATAATGATTTCCAATTTAAGACAAGCAGTTAGGGAAGATACCGTGGCTAGATAAGAGTAAATATCTTCAGTTAAACAAGTAAAAAGTCAATTATGCATCAAGAATAAACCAAAAGGGCAATTAAAATCCAAGTAAGTCGTGTAGAAGTGAAACTAATAATAGGGAACTCAATGAACAACTCCATATTCGATGATTTCAAGGATCGAAGAGCCAAAAAGGGAAAGTTTTTCCACAAATAAATCCGAGCACGCACTCTTCACCTCGCGTACAAGGAATACAATCAACAAAGAAGACTCAATTCCAAAGGGGAATTCCCCCACACAAGGTTAGGCAAAATGCTTAACTCGAACAAGTGCAAGTCATCCCAAAACCAATCTTTTTCCACGAGTATCCGACTCCAAATGGTTTACATCTATTCAATAGAATTTTCTATTGTAAATAATAATTCAAGTAATTAATTCTACAATTAAATTCTAAGCTAATACATGAAATTATGTAAAATGACCAAAATGCCCTCGAGTTTACGTCTTGAACCCAGAAATGTTTTACATCAATGTGATCCTTATCTCGTCACGAGTCTATACATAAAAAAATTCACCAAAATTAGAGTCCAAATGACCCCTCAAATCCAAATTTGAAATATTAAAACTCAAGCCCTAGTTCTTCCTCTTTTGGCAAAATTTCCATGGATTCCAACGATGGTTTCACAATATAATCATGTATTTAGTTCAAAGGTGTGATGACCTGGCCCGTTCTCACTAGATATACCGCCCCGTTTCACCCTTGTTGCGTTACTTCATGTTTCTATATCAGTATTAGAGTAGGTCGGATGTAATTGAATTGGTTTTGGTTGAAAATAAGGCACATAACCTCTTAGAAGAGAATTTGTTTCAAAAAAGTCAACTAGAAGTTGACTATGTGGTTATAGGGCTTGAATGTGAATTTTGGTGGTTCGGTTAGCTTCGGGGTATGATTTGTGACTTAGAAGAGCGATCGGAATTGAATTTGGAGTCTAGTGTATAAATAGGCTTGAATTGGTGAAGTTGGAATTTTTGGCGAAATCCGGTCGATAGGTGAGATTTTGATCCCGGAGTCGAAATGGACTTCCGAGAGTTGTAGTAGATTTATTAGATGATTTTGGATATGTTTGCAAATTTTCAGGTCATGCGAATGTCGTTTGGCCAGCTTTTTGATCGAATATGAGTTTCAAATGTTTTAAGAAAAATTAGTCTTGAATCCATGGTAATTTGATGATTTTTGTGTTAAAGGACGTATTTTTATGATTAGAACAAGTTCGTATGATGTTTTGAAGTCAGTTGGTATTTTTGGATGGGGTCCCGGGGGGGCCTCGGGATGGTTTCAGATAAGTAATCAGGAGTTTGGATGCTTGGAATTACAACAGGTTGTGACTTCTGTTGTTTCCGCATCTGCTGTTGAAGAGCCACTTAAGCGGTCTCGCAGATGCAGTTGGATGATCGCAGAAGCAGCCCTTGAGGCCTAGGCATTTTCCGCAAAAGCGGACTTTATTCCGCCTAAGCGGACTCCACACAAGCAGGTTGGCGACCGTAGAAGCGGTCCTGAGTTATGGTTAAGACCACATAAACGATCCTTTGATCACAAAGGTTGCTATCGCAGAAGCGGTCTATTGGTATTTAAGTGAAACCGCAAAAGCGGTCCCGCAGAAGCAATAGCGGGACCGTAGAAGTAAAAATGTCAAAAGGTTTAATAAAATCAGTGTATTCGAATTTTAGAAGTGTGAAATCATTTTGGGGTGCGAACTTAGGCGATTTTTGGGCGATTTTGAAGAGGCTTCGAATGAGAATCATCAGGTATGGATATTTGGACTTGGATTATGATATTATAGTGTAAAAACATGAATTAATCACTGAAAATTTGAGGAATCAAATGGTAAAAATAGAGGTTTTTGCTTGAAACCTTAGAGAGGGTAAGTGATGATTTGAGAGGTCAATGGACTTTGATTCTTGTGTATTTTATATATATGGACTCGTGGCGAGACGAGGATTCCGGAAATGTGAATTTCATAATTTTTCGAGAAGTGGGCTTGCGGCTCGGGTTTTGCCAACTTCGTGTTTTTTGGCGTTTTTTGAGTTATTTCGATTGTGTTATGTTCCATTAGCCTATTTTGATGTATTCATCATGGTTTTGATTAGATTTGGCACCCGTTGAGGTTGATTCAAGAGGGAAAGGCTTCGCAGACTAGTCTCATGGCCGGTTCGAGGTGAGTAATAGATGTAGATGATGACCTGACGGTTTGAAACCCCGGTATATCACACTGTAATTCTATATTGAGGCGAGACACATACTCAACGGTGAGTGTGGTGTCGATTGTGATTGGGGACTATGGTTTAGTCCGCGCGAGTGGTATTGTACTGTGTTATTGGCGATAAATGAGCTGTTAAACCTCCTACTTTGATGGTTATGGATATATTTAGACTGCGTGTCGGTTATTTGGATCCCTTGAGGATCGTTGTCACTATTTCTATAATTTATAGCATGTTTTCATGATATTAGTCCCGAGCTAAACTCTGTCTAGATATGACTTGCAAATTGTGAGGTTTTCAACATCTTATTTTATAATTTCTGATAAACAGAACTAAAAATGGTACGTTATTTGTGCATGTGAGGCTTGCATGCATCTAGCTAGACTGGTAGTGGATCGGGCTGCATATCATAGCATATGTTACTATAATATTGCGCTTGGGCTGTAGGAGCCCCTCCGGAGTCTGAACCTCCACAGTGAGCGCGGGTACCCAAATGGATTGGGCTGCGCGCCACAAACTTCATGTGCATTTGCATTGCATTCATGCATTTATACTTATCTGCTCTATCTGTTACTGCTTATCAAGATTTACACTGTTAATTGAATAGAAACACTATTGTAGCCTTACGGTGTAGTATATAGTGATTTCTTGCCTTCAATGTCATTATACATGTCTATTACCGCTGAGTTGGAAGTACTCACTTTACTCCCTACACTATGTGTGGAGATCCAGGTACTCCATGGCAGAGCTGAGCTTATAGCTGCTATTCAGAGTTGTTATCCAGAGTTTGTCGAGGTAGCTGCCTGGCGTCCGCAGGACCCGACTCCTTTGTTTTTCTATTTGACTTTTTCTCCGTACTTAGATTATGTTAAATTTTAGTACTTTTACGCTATTCTGGTAGAGGCTCTTGACTCATGACCCCCAAATATGTGGGAGGTTGTTCTGTACTGGTTGTTATTGGGTTGTTTTTGTATATAACTGCTATAATTTCGAATTTCCTTCTCTGCTAATGAATTTGAATAAAGGATTTGAGCTTGTTGCTCGGAATGTGAGTATGATTGGTCGGGCTTGGCTAGCAATGTGTTGCGCGCCATCACGATCGGGTTTGGGGTCGTGACAAGTTTGTATCAGAGCCTAGGTTACTACGCATCATGAGTCTTAAGTTGTTTCGTAGAGTCTCGCAGATTGGTATGGAGACATCTGTATTTATCATTGATAGGCTGCATAACCTTTAGGAAACACTTCACATTCTTGAACTCTTGTCGTGCGGTTTTGTTGTTCTGAGAACTTAACTTCTATATTCTATTCTCTCGTAGATGGCGAGAACTCGTGCTACCGGACGAGGTGGATGACCACCATTGCCACCAGCTAGAGGCCATGAATATGGCCGTGGTAATGGTAGAGCAGCAGGGGCAGTACTAGTTGACCCACTCGTTGCCCCTATTCATGATCAGCCCCTAGCTGTTGATGATCCAGCAACACCCACTTCGGCACCAATAGTGCCTATTGTTATTCCTAGCCTTCAGGAGGCATTAGCCCAGATCTTATCTGTCTGCACTGGTCTGGCTCAGGTAGTTTTAGCTACTACTGCCACAGCGACATCTTAGACCGGGGGTGGTCATCAGACCGCCGTAGCTCGCACACCATAGCAGGTTGTATAGGGACTTCAGATGCTAGAGGCAGCCCCAGCTCAGTCAGTTGCATCGGCTGTTCCAATTTTTCTAGTTGCGCCAGTGGTAGGGTATGTTATTCCGGTGATGCCTGACGACGAACAGCATCAGTTAGAGAAGTTTGGTAGACTTTAGCCTCCTTCATTAAGCGATACTGAGGGCGAGGATGCCCAGGGATTTCTAGATAAGACAGAAGATGCTTCGTACAGCAAGGATTCTGGAGTCTATTGGGGTATCTTTTACTATCTTCCAGTTCTCGAGGCCAGCATTCATATGGTGGGAGGAGTTTTGGAGGCGTAGGTGTGCAGGAGCAGCACCCCTTACCTAGTAGTAGTTCTCCACACTCTTTTTAGAGAATCATGAGTCGCAGTCTTGCAAAGAGGAGCTGCACCGCTAGTTTGAGTGGTTGGTTCAAGGTGATATGACAGTGACTCAGTACGAGTTGAGGTATACTCAGTTAGCCAGACATGTTATATGGATGATCCCGATAGATCGGGAGAGGATTAGGAGGTTCATAGATGGTCTCGGCTATTTTATTCGTATCTAATGACCAGAAAGAGAGTGGTAGCAGCATCCTTCGAGGAACAGAGAGAGAGTGGTAGCAGCATCCTTCGAGGAGGTGGTGGACACGGCTCACCAGATTGAGGCAGATCTTCGTCGGGAGCGAGAGGAGAGGGATGCCAAGAGGCCTCGAGGCTCGTGTAGCTACAGTTGTGCTCCATCTAGGGTCCAGTTTCATCAGGACAGAGGTCGTTCTTTTAGACCTCCTTAGTCAGGTTGCCTAGAGCGCAGTGGAGCTTCTTCCAGCCATGGCCGTTAGGGTTATTAGTAGGGCCAGTCTTCACTCAGGACCCTCCCAGCTCAATGTTCTACACCTGCTTCTTTGGCCCAGGGTTCATCTACGGCAAGGGGTTCCCTTCAGTCCCCTTCTGCAGCTCCGGGTAGTTTTTATGAGTGTGGCGAGTTTGGCCATATGAGGAGATAGTGTCCTCGACTTCGCAGTGGTAGGTCTTCAGTAGAGGGATTAGCGCTCCTCTTCTACTCCATCTACTTCAGCATCATCCTAATCTAGTAGGGGTGGGGTTCAGTCATCTAGAGGTCGCCCCGGGAGTGTTGAGAGATCGAGCAGTGGTCAGGCTCGGTTCTATGCACTTACAAATAGGAGAGATATTTTTGTTACTATTGGGGGTCTAGAGACCCGAGTTGATTTGTTGTTGTTGGGTATGGTAGACTTCGATGTGGTTTTGGGCATGGAGTGTCTATCCCCATGCCATGCTATTATGGACTGTCATGCCAAGACAGTTATGTTGGCTATTCTGGGTATCCCGCAGATTGAGTGGCAAGGTTCGACTAATTATGTCCCTAGCCGGGTGATTTCCTTCATAAAGGCTCATCGATGGTTGAGAAAGGGTGTTTATCATACTTAGTATTTGTGAGAGATGTTAGAGTTGAGACTCCTAGTATTGATTTTGTGCCCGTTGTGACGGACTTCTCAAATGTGTTTCCATAAGACCTGTCGGGCATGCCGCTAGACAGGGATATTTATTTTGGTACTGATTTGGTACGTACTGGGCACTCAATCTATCTCTATTCCTCCTTATCGTATGGCACCGGCTGAGTTGAAGGAATTGAAAGAGCAACTTCCGGAACTCCTAGATAAGGGGTTCATCTGGCCGAATGTGTCACTGTGGGGTGCACCGGTATTGTTTGTCAAGAAGAAAGATAGCTCAATGAGGATGAGTATTGATTAGAGACAGCTGAACAAGGTAATAGTGAAGAACAAGTATCCTCTACCACGTATTGATGATTTATTTGATCAGCTCCAAGGAGAGAGGGTGTTTTCGAAGATTGATCTTCGTTCGGGCTATCACCAGCTGAAGACTAGAGATTTTGACATTATAAATACAGCCACCAGGACGAGATATAGGCATTATCAGTTTCTAGTTAAGTCTTTTGGGCTGACTAATGCCCCAGTCGCGTTCATGCACTTGATGAACAGTTGTTCCGGCCCTATCTGGATTCCTTTGTAATTGTATTTAGTAATGACATCCTGGTGTACTCTCGTAGCCATTAGGAGTATGCTCAGCATTTGAGGGTAGTATTGTAGAGGCTGAAGGAGGAGAAGCTCTATGCGAAGTTTTTCAAGTGTGAGTTTTGACTTGGGTCTGTAGCTTTTCTAGGACACGCGGTGTCTAGTGATGGTATTCAGGTAGACCCGAAGAAGATAGAGGCGGCACAGAGTTGGCCTAGACCGTCCTCAGCTACGGAAATTCAGAGTTTTCTTGGTTTGGTGGGGTATTATCGTTGGTTTGTTCAGGGATTTTCATCTATCGTTTCGTCCTTAACCAGGTTGAAGAAGAAGGGTGCACATTCATATGATCGTATGAGTGCAATGAGAGCTTTTAGAAGCTCAAGACAGCTTTAACCACAGCTCCAGTGTTAGTCTTGGCATCACCTTCAGGTTCTTATACCGTGTATTGTGATGAATCGTAAGTTGGGATAGGTTGTGTATTGATGTAGGAGGGTAGAGTTATTGCTTATGCTTCTCGTCAGTTGAAGCCACATGAGAAGAACTACCATGTCCATGATTTTGAGTTTGCTGCCATAGTTCATGCCTTGAAGATTTGGAGGCACTATTTGTACGGCGTGTCCTATGAGGTGTATACTGATCATCGTAGTCTCTAGCACTTGTTCAAACAAAAGATCTAAATTTGAGGTAGCAGGGGTGGTTTGCGTTGCTCAAGGATTATGAAATCACCATTTTATATCATCTAGGGAAGGCCAATGTAGTGGCCAAAGATTTAAGTCGAAAGGCAGTTAGTATGGGTAGCTTAGCATATATTCTAGTTGGGGAGATACCCTTTGCAGTTGATGTTCGGGCGTTGGCCAATCAGATAATGATATTGGATAATTCAGAGCCCTTCAGGGTGTAGGATTGCATTGTTTCTCGGTCTTCCTAATATGATCGCATCCGTAGGCGCCAGTATGATGATCCACACTTGCTTGTCCTTAAGGAAAGAGTTCAGCATGATGATGCCATGGATGTTACTAGTGATAGTGATGGTGTGTTGAGGATGCAGGGCTGGATTTGCGTGCCCAATGTGGATGGATTTCGGGAGTTGATATTGGAGGAGTCCCATAGCTCGTGGTATTTTATCCATCCAGGTGCTGTGAAAATGTATCAGGATTTGAGACAGAACTACTGGTGGAGAAGGATAAAGAAGGATATTGTGAGTCATCTAGCCCGGTGCCTCAACTGTCAGCATGTCAAATTTGAGCATCAGAGGCCCGGCGGCGTATTTCAGTGTATAGATATTCCCGAGTGGAAATGGAAGAGGATCACTATGGACTTTGTTAGTGGTCTCCCTCGGACAGCGAGGAAATTTCAATCAGTTTGGGTGATTATGGATAGGCTGACCATGTTCGCGCACTTCATTCCTGTATGTACTACATATTCCTTGGAGCAGTTAGCAGAGATATTCATCCGTGAGATTGTGACATTTCTTGGGGTCCCAATTTCAATTATATCAAACAGAGGTACTCAGTTAATTCACAGTTTTGGAGGACATCCCGGCAAGAGTTATGTTCACATGTGGAGTTGAGCACTACATTTCATCCTCAGACAGACGGACAGTCCGAGCAGACCATTCAGATATTGGAGGACATGTTGCGTTCCTGTGTTATTGACTTTGGAGGTTCTTGGGTTGATTACTTGCCTCTCGCTAAGTTTGCTTATAACAACAGCTACCAATCCAGCATTCAGATGGTGCCATATGAGGCCTTAAATGGGATACGGTGTAGATCTCCAGTTGGTTGGTTTGAGCCCAGCGAGGCTAGGTTATTCGGGACAGAGTTGGTCTAGGATGCTTTGGACAAGGTGAAGGTGATTCAGGAGAGACTTCGCACAGCCCAGTCACGCCAGAAGAGTTATGCGGACTGGAAGGTCTGGGATGTGTCATATTCAGTATGTGATAAGGTTTTGTTGAAGGTTTCGCCTATGAAAGGCATCATGAGATTTGGAAAGAAAGGAAAGCTAAGTCTGAGATTCATTTGCCTTTTTGAGATACTCAGGAAGATAGGAGATGTGGCCTATATGCTTGCTTCGCCACCCAGCCTATTGGGATTTCATCCGGTCATCCACGTGTCTATGCTTCGGAAGTATGTTGGGGGCCCATCGCATGTGTTGGATTTCATTAATGTTCAGCTAGATGATGACTTGACATATGATGTGGAGCCTATAGCTATATTAGGTCGACAGGTGTGGAGATTGAGGTCTAAGGATATAGCGTCAGTGAAGGTGCAGTGGAGAGGTTGCACTGTGGAGGAGGCCAATTAGGAGACCGAGCAGGAGATGCGGAGCAAATATATCATCACTGGTTTGAGACTCCAGGTATGTTTCTTGACCCGCTTGAGGACGAGCGTTTGTTTTAGTTGGGCAGGATGTGATGACCTGGCCCGTCGTCATGAGAGTTACCTCCATGTTTCCCCCTTATTGTGTTGCTTTATGTTTCTATATCAATATTAGAGTCGGTCGGGTGTAATTGAATTGGTTCTTGTTGAAAATAAGGCACATAGCCTATTAAAAGAGAGTTTGTTTCACAAAAGTCAATCAGAAGTTGTCTATATGGTTAGAGGGCTCGGATATAAATTCTGGATGGTTCGGTTATCTTTGGAGGATGATTTGTGACTTAGGAGAGCGATCGAAATTGAATTTGGAGGTCCTGTGCAGAAATAGGCTTGAATTGGCAAAGTAGGAAGTTTTGGCGAAATCCGGTTGATAGGTCAGATTTTGATCCGGGAGTCGGAATGGAATTCCGAGAGTTGCAGCAGCTTCGTTAGGTGATTTTTGATACATCTGCAAATTGTTAGGTTATTCGGACGTCGTTTTTTCGGGTTTTTGATCAAATATGTGTTTCAGGATTTTGAAGAAAAAATAGGCTTGAATCCATGGTAATTCAAATTTTTGTGTTAAATGACGTGTTTTTATGATTGGAACAAGTTTGTATGATGTTTTTAAGTGGTTTGGTGTTTTTAGTTGGGGTCCAGGGGGGCCTCGGGATGGTTTCAGATGAGTAAATGGGAGTTTGGATGCTTGGAATTGCAACATGTTGTGAATCTTTTGTTGTTTCCACATCTACAGTTGAAGAGCCGCTTAAACGGTTCTGCAGATATGATTAGATGATTGCAGAAGCGGCCCTTGAGGCCTGGGAATTTTCCACAAAAGCGGACTTTATTCCGCACAAGCGGATTGGCGACCGTAGAAGCGTTCCTGAGTTATCTTTAAGACCCCAGAAATGGTCCTTTGATCGCAAAGGCGGCTATCGCAGAAACGGTATAAGACCGCAGAAGCGGTCCATTGGAATTATAGTGAAACCGTAAAAGCAGTCATGAATCCGCAGAAGTGGTAGCAGAACCACAGAAGCGAAAATGTTAGAGGGTTTTATGAAATCAGTGTATTCGAATTTCAGAAGTGTGAAATCATTTGGGTTGCAAACATAGGCTATATTTTGGCAATTTTGAAGAGGTTTCGAAAGAGAATCATCAGGTATTGATATTTGGACTTGGATTGTGATATTATAGTGTAAAAACATGAATTAATCACTGAAAATTGGAGGATTCAAAAGGTAAAAATAGAGGTTTTTGCTTGAAGCCAAAAATAAGGTAAAATGATGATTTGGGGGGTCAAATAAACTTCAATTCTTGTGTATTATATATGTATGGACTGGTGGCGAGACGAGGATTTCAGAAATTTAAATTTCGTAATTTTTTAAGAAGTGGGCCCAGGGCTCGGGTTTTGCCAACTTCGTATTTTTTGGTATTTTTCGAGTTGTTTCGATTGGGTTATGTTCCATTAGCCTATTTTGATGTATTCCTTATGGTTTTGATCAGATTTGGAACCCATGAAGGTTGATTCAAGAGGAAAAGGCTTAGCGGACTAGTCTCGTGGCTGGTTCAAGGTGAGTAATAGATGTGATAATGACCCGAGGGTTTGAAACCCCGGTATATCACACTGTGATGCTATATTGAGGGGAGACACGTACTATACGGTGAGTGCGGGATCGATTATGATTGGGGACTATGGCTTAGTCCACCCGAGTAGTATTGTACTGTGTTATTGGCTATAAATAAGCCAACATACATCCTACTTGGTTGGTTATATATATATTTGGGCTATGTGCCAATTATTTGGATCCCGTGAGGATCGTTATCACTATTTCTATAATTTATAGCATGTTTTCATGATATCAGCCCTGATCTAAACATTGTCTAGATATGACTTGCAAATTCTGAGGTTTTGAACACCTAATTTTATAATTTCTGATAAACGGGACTAAAAATTGTAAGTTATTTGTGCCTATGAGTCTTGCATGCATATAGCTGGATTGATAGTGGATCGGGCTGCACGCCGCAACATATGTTACTAGGATATTGCGCTTGGGATGTAGGAGCCATTTCGGAGTCTGAACCCCTACAGCGAGCGCGGGTACCCAAATGGATCGAGTTGCGTGCCGCAGTGTTTATGTGCATTTTCATTGCATTCATGCATTTATAGTTATCTGCTCTATCTATTACTGCTTACTGAGATTTACACTGTTAAATGAATAGAAACACTGTTGTAGCTTTAATGTATAGTATATTGGGATTTCTTGCCTTCAATATCATTATACATGTCTATTACCGCTGAGTTGAGAGTACTAAGTTTACTCCCTGCACCATGTGTGTAGATCAAGGTACTTCAGGGCAGAGCTGAGCTTATAGCTGCCATTCCAAGTTGTTATCCAGAGTTTGTCGAGGTAGCTTCCTAACGTCTGTAGGACCCGACTCCTCCTTTGTTTCTGTATTTGACTTTTTCTACGTACTCAGACTATGTTATATTTCAGTTCTTTTACGCAATTCTGGTAGAGGCTCTTGACTCATGACCCCAGATCCGTGGGGGGTTGTTCGATACTGGTTTTTATTGGGTTGTTTTTCTATATAACTGCTATAATTTCGAATTTCCTTCGATGCTAATGAATTTAAATAAAGCATTTGAGCTTGTTGATCGGAATGTGAGTATGATTGGTCAGGCTTGACTAGCAATGTACGGAGCGCCATCACGACCGGGTTTGGGGTCGTGACAATAGGACTTACCTCCAATCACTTCCCGTTAAAATCCCTTCAATTCCCGTCCAAAAGCTCTCAAGGTTGCTCAAAAATGGTAGAAAAATGCATTTGGTTCGTGGATGAAATATTTTTAAAATTCTGTCGGGGTACTTTAGCTAACACTAGGCGATCGCATTAGAGCCTTGCATTGCATAGAACAAAATTCTGGGGCACTGTAGCTAAACCTATGCGATTGCACAGAACAACATTCCCGGGTACTGTTGCTAACCCTATGTGATTGCATAAAACAACATTCCTGGGTACTGTAGCTAACCCTATGCGATTACGTAGAACAAAATTTCTGGGCACTATAGCTAACCATATGCGATCGCATTAGAGCCCTGCGATCGCATAGAACAAAATTGATGTGCATTGGCTGCTACATTTCTACAGCATTTTCTAACTTCAACATTCCCGTTAGCCATCCAAAATCACCCAGAGACCTCAACCAAAAAAACCAAGACCTCCTAAAATATCATACAAACTTGTTCTAATCATCGAAACGCCTCAAACAACGCCAAAACCGTCAAATTACATTGAATTGAAACCTACGTTCTTCTAAAACTTCCAAAACACGCATTCGATCAAAACCCCAACCAAAACAAGTCCGAATGACCTGAAATTTTGCACACATATCCCAAATCACCTAACAAAGCTACAGAAACTCTCGGAATTCCGTTCCGACCCTCAGAGAAAAATCTCATCTATCAACAAGAAATAGCCAAAATACTAATTTCGCCAATTCAAGCCTAAATTAGCTACAGACTTCTAAAATGCATTACGAACACGCTTCCAATCCCGAAATTACCTAACGGAGCTAACAGAACCATCATATTTCCATTCCGAGGCCGTCTTCAAACTGTTCCGACTAACGGACCACTTTCCAACACTTAAGCTCTCATTTAGGGACTAAGTGTCCCCAAAACTTTTCGAAGTTCAAAGCCGAACATCCCGACAAACCAAAATATTTATCCATACCATCCGTTAAAAATGATCGGCCAGGTCATTACAGTGTATTCGTGACACAAGTTTTAAGTTTTGTATTTAGATATTTGTTATGTATCAGATTTTTCTACTTTAGTTCAATTATTTAGCTTATTGGTTTTCATTTGATTTGAATCATTAAAAATGTTTATCCATACCATCCGTTAAAAAAATATCATTTTATGACATTGTCGTTCAAGAAATGGCCCATCCATACTATTATTGACTAACAGCAGTGGCATGGATAGGCCAAAAAAAAATTGAATCGTTAGTCAATAATGGCATGGATGAACAATTATTTTAACAACAGTTGCATGGAAATAGTAATTTTTTAACAGATGACATGAATAAATTATTTTTGAAAGTTAGATTCGGATTTTTAGGCCTTTTTCTGTTAAAGATTTGATATCTATTTTTATAGGTAATATAAATAAAATCTTAGCTTTGACTCTTTGTCATCACAGAAAGACACCAAACAACTTTTTTTTAAACAAAAAGTCACTTAATTATTTTTGTTACGAAAAATAGTCTAGTGATTTTTAGTGCAATCATCAAGTGAAAATTGTGCGTCCATAAATGAAATTAACACGATTTGTGATTCAGCGTTAAAAAGATTTTCTCTCTTGGTGTAGGGGTCTGGTTTTGCTTCTCTTTTGCAGTATATGAACTTTAAGTTTTTCCCTGCCCTAATTATTAACTTAATAAGCATTGATTAGCCTAGAAACTAAAGGGGAAGGGAAATTAAATTGTGCTATTAAACTATCTTTAACTAACATTTATGCCTCTCACATGTCTTTTTTTTCATTCATAATGCAAGCGAAGAAGCTTAAAATGAAAATTAATATTTTGCATAACGAGTGATAAGACGTCTAAAATTTAGATAGATATGTGAATATTAAGATTCATACATCTAAATACACAAAGATGTCGTATTAAAATTTGAATACTAAATAATCAAAATAATTTATTTTCTTAGCGTCTGAACGTATAGAACTTATTTTTATTGAAAATTAGTAAATAGAAAATTTAAATTACTTAATATTATGTCAAGAAAATAATTTTAAAAATTATATGGTAATAAATGGTGACAATGACTAACGGTGGTGATTGTTGGTGTCAACTTACGATAGTGAATATAAATAATACTTTGTTCCAAAGCCCTGGGGCTATTTACAACTAGCCAATTAAGAAGTCTCAGATGTACTAACACTGCATCAATGATGCAGTCATCGATTCTCCCGAGAGGTCACAATTGCTGCGAGCAAAGATATTAATGACGAGGAAGGCTTTTTTGTTATGCTACTAATACTTGCTCTGCTATTCTGCCCAAGCCCGATATAAATAATAGTGGCGCTCAGCGGCGGATCTATATAGTCAAGGTGCCACGCCACCCAGATGCTCGGAGAAATTTTTATTTATACATTGATATTTTACACAAGAAAATTTATATAACTAAGGAGTGGCACCCTCAATCAGAAAGGAACTCTATGTGCCATGGTTAAACTACCGAATCAATTTGCTTACCCTTGTTCCATTTTCCAGTCTTTTCTTTTTGTACCTTTTCTTAGATTCCTTTATTTTTCAATCTTTGTATTTCATTTCTTTTTGTACATCCCCATTTTTATTATTTATTAAATTATATGTTTAATTTTTTTTTCTTTTTTTTAGATTTTCAAATATTAGTGATTTTAATCATTTTCTCTCCTTTTATCTATCTAATATTATTTTTTCCTTGAATTCATGTTTTGTAGAATGATGGAATCGATAGAAACAATATTAATCTAGTTATATGTAGATTAAACGATTTTTTTTTATTTTTTATTTTTAATTACATTAATAATTAGAATTTGAACCGAGAGAATTAGATAGAATTTGACAAAACTTATTCAATTGATGATAATGTATTTGTTCATGCATAAAAATCTCATAAATCAAACTAAATAATTAGTTTAGAATGGATCGAACAGAACAAAGCTTAACTCAAGACAAATGGATCGAAACGACTAAATATACACTAAAATTTAATCTCCTTACTGATGGAAGGTTTAGATCGTGGCACCTCTAATCCGGACGCTTCTTTTCACACTTTCTTAGGAAGAATATATATATATATATATATATATATATATATATATATATATATATATATATATATATATATATATATATATATATATATATATATATATATATACTAGCTTCTATGATCGTGCGTTGCGCGTTAAAAGTTATATGTAATGGTTTTAACAATTCTTTTATGAAAATATGAAATTTAAGTATTCAGAGAATTATATAGAATACAATTATTTAAATATCAAAAAATATCAGTACATTAGCATAAGACGTGAATTCAAAATGATTGGACATCGTTTTTTAAAACTGCAAAAACGATCAATTTAGTCATGTTAGTTAGATAATATTATTATATACTTATAATTTATTGTAAATATTGATAATCCTTTTAAATATGTAGTAATATAATTGTTCGTGCGAAAAAATATGTTGTGATTGATGCGGTTCAACATTTGCAATTGTTCCTCCTTGTACTTATTTGTTTGCATTGCAAAACATAAACGTACTGAAAAATATGATAAATTTGGAAGGATATTCTTCATTTTTAAGATGCGAAAGCTGGATTCTAGGGATGAACAAATGCTTGAAGATACATTGACCTATTAGGATTTTGCATGTATAATATTGTTGTGAAATCTTCTGCATAATATTCTTATACTATTACATAAATTATTTGACAGGACTAAGTTTTCTTAACAATACAATGAATTTATTTTGCTTCAAAATCAACTTGTACAATGTGAAAGTTTATTTATAAATGTGCATTGCACGTTAATAATGACACATGATTGTATAGATATTTATTTATATGAAAGAATAATAAAATCTTATTAATGGGAGAAATTTTATATATAATAATATAAAAATCATCTAAATGCGAAAAATATTATCGCATTAGTATAACAAGTGCATTCAAAATTAAAGGGTATAATCAGAACTTACACAAATGATAAATTTTAGTCATATTAAGTAGAAAATTATGTATTATAGTGTGACGACCCGACCCATCGTCACATGAGTTACCGTCCCGTTTTTCCCTTATTATGATGTTTCATGTGTTCTATATCTGTATTAGAGTTTATTGGGTGAATATGCGTCGAACCTGGTTGAAGATAAGGCATATAGCCTCTTAGAATGAAGCTTGGTTCAGAAAAGTCAACCTGAAGTTGACTTGTGAGTTAGAGGACTCGGAATCATATTCTGATGGTTTCGATAGCTTCAGGAGATCATTTGTGACTTAGGAGAGTGATCGAAAATAAATTTGGAGGTCCGGTGCAGAAATAGGCTTGAATTGGCGAAGTTGGAATTTTGGCGAATTCTGGTCGATAGGTGAGATTTTGATCGGGGAGTCGGAATGGAATTCTGATAGTTGTAGCGGCTTCGTTGGGTGATTTTCGATATGTCTGCTATTTTTCAGGTCATTCGGACATCGTTTGGTCGGGTTTTTGATTGAATGTTGGTTTCAGAAGTTATAGTTGAAACTTAGGCTTGAATTCGTCTTGATTTGATGATTTTTGTGTTTAAGGACGTGTTTTTATGATTGGAACAAGTTCTTATGATGTTTTGGAGTAGGTTTGTGGTTTTGGTTGAGGTCCCGGCGGCCTCGGGGTAATTTCGGGTGCTTAAACGGGCTAATTCTCATGTTGGATGGTAGCAGATTTTTCAGAAAAATTGCAGAGGAAATTAAGCCTAAGCGATCGCATAGGCCATGCTGCGATCGCGTAGAGCTGGCCTTCAGAGGTTCGCGATCGCATGGGTTACTCTGCTTTCACATAAGAGGAAATTCAGGGGAGTTGATTTTTGTACTACACGATCACATAGTAAAGGATGCGATCGCGTAGGGTTGGATAATTGAGCAGTGCGATCGCATTGGTCAAGCCGCGATCGCATAGAAGGATTTTTGAAACTTAAGTTTTTATTCATCGCGATCGCATGCCTGGGGCTACGATCACATAGTGTATAACTGGCGGAACAGTAGGCATTTATGAAACATTTCAGACGTGAAACCCTCATTATTTCCTCCATTATTGCTCTACATTGAGAGCTAATTGATAGAATTTGAAAGGGATTTCATCGGGAAGTGATTGGAGGTAATTCTCGTGGTCTTAATACGTCATTTAATCAAAGAATCTTCCATTAATTCTCTGAATTTGGGTATAAATTGAAAAAGTTAGGGCTTGGATTTTTACTATGTAAAATTGGGATTTGGTGGCTCATTTGAACTCCGATTTTGATAAATTTTATATGTACGGACTCGTGGCGAGATGAGGATTCCGAAAATGTGACTTTTATAAATTTTTGAGAAGCGGGACCGGGGCTCGAGTTTTGCTACTTTCGAGATTTTTCATGTATTTCGATTGTTTTCGATTGGGTGTTATTCCATTAGCCTCTTTTGATATATTTGTACTGATTTTGGCTAGTTTCGACGCGCGTAGAGGCCTGTTTGAGGAGCTAAGGCTTCGCGGGCTAGAGTTTCACTGATTCGAGTTGGGTAATACTTGTAAATGATGTCTTGAGTGTTTGTAAACCCCGGACTTGCACATCATATTGCTATAATGAGGTGACTTGCACGCCGAATAACGGGCGTGGGGCAGAGAACCATTAGGGATTGTGACTTGATCCGTCCCGCTTAATAAATAATACTACCTAATTGCTTGAATTTGAATTGACACCCTAATAAAGACATTAATTATCATGAACTGGATTGATTATCATGTTTTGGGCTTCTCGCCGAGTATATTTTCAGGGATCGGTATCATTGTCTTGGTAATATTGTGCACATTTTCATCTCAGTCCAAGGTTTTAAACTGATATTTTGCTACTCAGCCTTTTTATTAGATTTGAAAACTTAAACAAGGCGTTGATGATATTTTTAGCTGTGAGCTGTTATGATATTGTTGCCCAAGGGGCTTATATGTATTCATGACTATGCATTGATCGGGCTGCACGCCGCAGCAGGAGTGATATTGATATTGCGCTTGAGCTGTAGGAGCCCCTCCGGAGTCTAAACCCCCACAATGAGCGCGAGCGCCTTTGCATGGATCGGGCTGTAGGACACAACGTCATATGCATTGAATTGCATACATATATTGGCTTACTTGTACTACGTGGCATGACAGTTAGCACTCATACATTACTGACATACATGTGTTATCTGCCTTATTGACCAGATACCCTGGTGGAAATTGTTAAGGAGTGCTGAGACCAAGGGGCTGATTTGAGTGTAGACCTACACTGTTTGAGGTTGTACCAGGTATTGAACTGTTATAATGAAAGGAAAAGATGTTAAAAAGAGATTTCTAAATAATCTACTCACATATGTTAAAAAGGAATACCCCGAAAGTGTACTTCAGTTTAAAAGATGATTCTGTATGTTTATATCATGGGATAGTGGCTTGTGTGATTTTCTTTCTCTCAGCATTATTTATTTTTTTACCGCTGAGTTGGAAGTACTCACTCGACTCCCTGCACCATGTGTGCAGATCCAGGTACTTGGGAGCTTAGCTGAGCTTGAAGCAGATATAGAGCTCCATTTGGGATCGTCGAGGTAGCTGCCTTGCGCGCAGGACCCGACACTCCCCCTTGTTACTCTGTTATTCTTGTTTTATTCCGCGTACTCTTAGGCTTGTAGAGTATTTACAGTATTGACTGATATTCTGATAGAGGCTCTTGGCTTGTGACCCCAGAGCTTTGGGAAGTTACGTTGTATTTTTGGGAGATTTCGGGACATTCTGAATACTATCAATTTGATCTTGTTTTTCTTCGCTGTTAATGACTTAAAATAAATGGTTTTAAGCTCTAAGCTCGGGATTAGAGTTTATTTAGTCTTGCTGGCCTAGCAATGTGCTGGGCACCATCACGATCGGATTTTGGAGTCGTGAGATGTAGTTTAAAGGAATCTAATGTGATGGTATCTTACCGAATATTTCTTTATAAACGATATTTTTTTTATGTATGTTTCCTTCTAATACGTTGGTTGCTCTACCATAACCAACTTTATTGTTGTCGATGTTGATATATCTCTTGAAAGTGCAACATATAGTTATTCATGGAAGAAAACATATTATTGTAAATAAGTCCAATACGTAGGATATTTGTCCTTGTCCTTTATTTAAATAATTACAAAACGTAAAGATACTAAAATATTATTCACACAAAATTTAAAAGGATATTCTTTAGTTTTCAAAGATGAAAGTTGGATTTGGGGATAAATACATACTTAATAGCACTTTGACAGTATCATAAGTTCTGCATGCATGCCATTATTATCAAAACTTCTATATACCATATGTGTACCACATAAGTTATTCACCATATCTAAGTTTACGTTTTAGTAGCAGAACAGATATATTTTTCTTCAAAATCAACCGATATGCAATGGAAGATGAATTTTAACTTAGTCTAATATATATATATATATATATATATATATATATATATATATATATATATATATATATATATATATATATATAGTGACACTAACGTATGTAAGAGATAATAAACTTGACAACAAACATGTACGGTAGACAACCATTTGGTATTAAAATATTTAATTACTCTTCTTGGTAGTAATTATTGGTATCATTAATCTTTTACAGAGTTAAATCTGAAAAATATTTTATTTTTACCGTAACACTTAGCAATCAACCTTTTATTTTAGTTGATCAACATATTCAATTTTGCTAGCTAAGATACCTCTTTAATCTATATCATGTAATTTGCACAAATTCCATTTTAGTTTAATGATGGACATATTTTTTTTATTTAATGCACTACTATTACCATTAGATTGATAACCAGGTGTTCTAGAAGAACCAAATCTTCTTTTATTAGATTCTCTTCTTCGGTTCCGACACGAAGTAAGAAGTTATTGAATGAATATTGGATCTATTGTTATGTTTATATTTCTTGTCATTTGAATATTTTTCATTTGAGGCAGTAAGAATAGTTTTGGCAAGCTAGCTTTTACACTTTCTGCTTTTGTCAATTTTGCAACTAATAATAGTACTCGGCAAAAATCTCCTCTCAAACTTTTACTTTTCCACCGAACAGTTCATTTATATTCATTACATCTCTAAAACTCTAGCCAATTATTTCGACCATTTGACGCTTAGCCAAAAATTATTTGTCTATATTATCACTTTTGATTTCCTTATAAATTAAGCATTATTTCTATTTGATATTTTGTGATGATTATTGCAGTTATTTGAAGAGGCATATCAAATCTAAAGTGATTTGTACGACCTAATAACAAAATTATTGATGGTAAACCATTTGTTCTAATTGCTAACAATAGCGTGCCTCATGATCTGACAATTGTAAGTAATGCATGACATATGGATATTACTTTGATTCCATCGGAGAATTCTACAATGGATAATCCCGCTATACTAGGGTCAACTTCTTATAATATAGTCTTGAAAGCTTATTCTTGTTCAGAATTTTGCTTTGATTATGCTTTCTCAAACACTTGTATGGCCTTCTTAATATTATACTAATCTTTTTTACTCGGTGATCTAATTTTTTAAATTTTTAACACTCATTTTATGGAATATATTTATGCACCATATTTCTTTTTACTTGAAAAATAATTTTACTCATATTATGAATTAAAAAAATAATTTAGTTGGATTCTCTTGCTAAATAAGTAATTAAAAGATATGATTATTCATTTTTAACATAAAAAATAAGTTATTTATATTGATTCAGATTCCTAATAGTTCATATCATGTTTGAATATTTACCCGTAATTATAATTTTATCAACCATAAATTCGCTTTTAACGAATAAAGATCGATTTGATATTACACTTTTAGATATTTAGGTTTGTAAAATCATTAATGGTATGACTCTTACAATGATATTCTTTCTCTCTCCCACACATCCACAATCATAAAATCTTTCTTAGTTGTTCTTTAATAATTGGGTAAATTTTTCAATATTAGATGAAAAGTTAATAATAATAAAAATATTGAATAAGAAGGAAAGCAATTAAAACATAACATAATAATATATTATCATGAGAGTTTTTTTTCTCTCAATCTCAACGCTTTATGCAGTACATTTAACAATAGTTTTATTTATTTTTTGGTATTGATATTATAGAGCTATAATATTGTCGCGACTCCAAAATCCGGTCGTGATGGCGCCCAGTATATTGCTAGGCCAGCCCGACCAATCTCATTTAATACCGAGCTACCAGCTCTCGCTTTACTTCAGAAGAATTAACAATGTATGAGAAATACAAAATTTAGCATAAGTTGCAAAAATAACCCAAACAGTATAACACCCCCACAGAATCTTGGGTCATAAGTCAAGAGCCTCTACCAAGAGTATAACAGTGATACAGAATACATAATGTATCTGACAAATGCAGAAAAGTCGAAAATAAAAGGGATAACAGGGAAAGTCAAGTCCTGCGGACGCTAAACATCTACCTCGACACTCCGAACATGATCTCTGAAGCAGCTGGGGAGTCATCCCTGCTGTTATGTACCTGGATCTGCACACAAAGTGCAGGAAGTAGAGTGAGTACTTCCAACTCGGTGGTAATAAGCACGGATAAAGACATTGAACGTAAAAAATACCCAATAAACCACACAGTAAAGCTATAATATATCATTGTTTTATCATTTTAACAGTATAAGTCTCAGATAAAGCAATGACAGCAAAAACAATACAACAAATATGTCTAAATGCAATGCAGATGCATGAACATGACCGCTACGGTACGTAGCCCGATCCATTTGGGTATCCGCGCTCACTGTGGGGGTTTTGACTCCGGAGGGGCTCCTACAACCCAAATGCAATATTAATGATATGCTGCGGCGCGCAGCCCGATCCACTACCACTCCAGCTACATGCAATGCAAGCCTCACAGGCACAATAAATATCATTTTGAAATCCCTTTTTATCAGTAATAGTAGAAAATAGTGTTCAGAAATACCAGAGTTTGAAAAATCATTTTAGATTGTGTTTACTCAGGACTGATATCAGGATAACATGCTATAGTCATAGAAATAGTAATAACAATCCTCATGGGATCCAATAACTGGCTCACGGCCCATAGATATCCACAACCATCCAAATAGGAGGTTTACTGGCTCATTTCTAGCCATCAACATAGTATAATACTACACAGTCGGGCTAAGCCATAGTCCCCAGGACTAAGCCATAGTCCCCAATCACAATCGATCCCTCACTCACAGTAGAGTATGTGTCTCGCCTCAATACATCGTCACATAGTAATATACCGGGGTTTCAAACCCTCAGGTCATCATCTATACCCATTACTCACCTCAAACCGGCTCAAATACTAGCCCGCAATGACCTTTCCACGAGAATCAACCTCCACAGGTGCAAAATCTGATCAAAACCAATATGAATACATCAAAATAGGCTAAAGGAACATAACCCAATCGAAATAACTCGAGTTACACCCAAAAGCACGAAGTTGCCAAAACTCGAGCCCCGGGCCCGCTTCTCGAAAAATTATGAAACTTACATTTTCGGAATCCTCGTCTCGCCACGAGTCAGTACATATAAAATTTATCAAAATATGAATCCATTTGCTCGTTCAAATCATTAATTTTTATTTTCTTAGGCTTAGAGCAAAATCCTCCATTTTTACACCTTAATTCCTCTACTTTCAGAGATTACATCCATGATTTATCAATATATTAACATAATTTGGGTCCAAGAGTTCTTACCTGATCATACTCCTCAATTTCCTCCTCAAAATTGCCCAATTCACCTCTAAGTTCAAAGCCCCAAATAATTTTTCTCTACTGAAATTTCATAACACTGATACACTTAATCCCTCAGCGATTTTCGCTTCTGCGGCTATTGGACCACACCTGCGGTCCCACTTTCGTGATTAAATTACCGCTTTCACGGTTTCTCATTAAATCGTGTATGATCGCTTCTGCGGACTACATATCACACCAGCTGTTCCGCTTCTGCGGTGTGTGACCGCTTCTATAGCCTTTCCCTAAATTCCCTGTACTTCTTCTACGGTTCATTCTCGCACCTGCGACTGCGCTTATGTGGAAAATGTTTCGCTTCTGCAGAAATTTACTAACCACCCGAAAACGTCCGGAGGCCCTCGGGACCTCAACCAAAAATATAACCCACTCTAAAACATCATGCGAAATTGATTCAAATCATAAAAACACACCATTAAATGCAAAAATCATCAAATCAAGGCGGATTCAAGCCTAAGTTTCAACAAAAACTTCCGAAACCTATATTCCATTAAAAACCCGACCAAATGATGGCCGAATGACCTGAAAATATGCAGACATATCCAAATTACCTAACAAAGCTACTGCAACTATCGAAATTCCATTCTAACCCCCAGATCAAATTCTCACCTATCGATCGTATTTCCCCAAAATTCCAACTTAGCCAATTCAAGCCTATTTCTACACCGGACCTCCAAATTTAATTCTAATCGTTCCCCTAAGTCATAAATCACCTCCCGAAGCTAACAGAATTACAATAATCAACATTCGAACCATCTAACCACATAGTCAACTTCATGTTGACTATTTAGAAACAAGCTTCACTCAAAAAGGCTATATGCCTTATTTTCAACCAGAATCAATCTAAATTTCCCTGATAGACTCTAATACAGATACAAAAACATGAAACAACATAATGAGAGGATAATGGGGCGGTAACTCTGGTGACGACGGGCCGTATCATCACATTCTCCCTAACTTAAGCAAATGCTCGTCCTCGAGCGGGTCAAGAAACATACCTGGAGACTCAAATAAGTAAGGATATCTGCTTCGCATCTGCTGCTCGATCTCCCAAGTGGCCTCCTCCATGGGCCGAACTCTCCACTAAACCTTTACTGATGCTATATCCTTAGACCTCAATCTCGTCACTTGACGACCCAATATAGCTATAGGCTCCACATCATAGGTCAAGTCATCATCAAGCTGAACTGTACTAAAATCTAATACATGCGATTGTTCTCGAACATCCTTCTGGAGCATAGACACGTGGAACACCGGGTGAACTCCCGATAGACTAGGTAGCAAAGAAATCATATAGGCCACCTCTCCAATCCTCCCAATAATCTCAAAAGGGCCAATGAATCTCAGACTGAGCTTTCCCTTCTTCCCAAATCTCATGACATCTTTCATAGGCGAAACCTTCAGTAAGACCTTCTTACCCACGGAATAAGATACATCCCGAACCTTCTGGTTCGCATAACTCTTCTGGCACGACTGGGCAGTGCGAAGCCTCTCCTGAATCACCTTCAACTCGTCCAATGCATCCTCGACCAACTCTGTCCCCAACAACCTAGCCTCACGAGGAACCAACTGGAGGTCTACACCGTCTCCCATATAATGTCTCATACGGCGCCATATGAATACTAGATTAGTAGCTGTTGTTATAAGCAAACTCTGCGAGAGGCAGATAATCAGCTCATGAACCACCGAAATCAATAACACAAGCATGCAACATATCCTCCAAGATCTGAATGGTACGGTCTGACTGTCCGTCCATCTGAGGATGAAATGCAGTACTCAACTCAATGTGTGAGACTAACTCACGCTGAAATGTCCTCCAGAACTACGGAGTAAACTGAGTACCTCTGACTGATATGATAAAAACTGGAACTCCATGCAATCTCACAATCTCACGAATGATTACTCTGCTAACCGCTCCGAGGAGTATGTAGTACACACAGGAATGAAGTGAGATGACTTGGTCAGCCTTTCCACAATCACCCAAACTGAATCAAACTTCCTCGATGTCTGATGGAGTCCACTAACAAAGTCCATAGTGATCCTTTCCCACTTCCACTCGGGAATATCAATACACTGAAACACGCCACCGGGCCTCTGATACTCGTACTTGACTTGCTGATAGTTGAGGCACCGTGCTACATGGCTCACAATATCCTTCTTTATCCTTCTCCACCAATAATGCTGTCTCAAATTGTGACGACCCAAAGGGTCATCACTTATTTTATTAATTATTTCGAGCTTCTGAGGCCTTGAAAACCTCATTCCATATTGCCTCGATTTACGTGCACAATCCGAGCATATAGCCGGAAAGATTTTGTGATAGAAAATATGAATTCTATGAGAAATTTGGATAAAAATGATATTAATATTGATATGGTTGACTTCGGTCAACATTTTTGGTAAACGGATCCGGACCCGAGATTGGATGGTCCCGAGAGGTCCGTAGGAAAATATGTGACTTGGACATGCGTCCGGAGTCGAATTCTGAGTCCTAGAGCCCAAGTTATGAATTTTTCTATGAAATTGTTTTTGATGTAATTGTTAAAGGAAATGAATTAATTGACCTTGGTATCGGGCTCGTATTTTGGTTCCGACGCCCGGTAAGAGTCTTAAATATTATATATGTGATTTTTGTAAAGTTTGGTGACATTCGGATGTCGTTTGAGATGTTTTGGGCCTTGAGTCCCAAGTTTGAAAGTTTGGAAAACCAAAGGTATGAAAATCATGAAGTTGAGGCTTGATTTGATGAAAACGAGGTGATATTGGCGATGTGATCGCACGAACAAGTTCATAATGTGTTTTTGAGGTTGTGTACATGTTTGGTTTGGAGCCCGGGGGCTCGGGTAAAGATTTGATAGGCCGTTGGATTAAATTCTGAAATGTTGCACTGCTGGTTTTTCACCCAGCTGTTGGCTTCGCAATTGCGAAGTATTTCTCGCAATTGCGAAGGGGGCAGTACAAGGCAGGGCTCGCAAATGCGAACCCTGATCGCAAATGCGAAGCCCTATTGACCCAGCCTTGTTCGCAAATGCGAACAATTGTTCGCATTTGCGAAAGTCCCCAGGGCCTGCCTATGTTCGCAAATGCGAACAAAAGTTCGCAGATGCGAACATTCCCTATACTGCCTTGGTTCGCAAATGCGAACCATTGTTCGCAAATGCGAGCACTGCCCTATACATCCTATGTTCACAAATGCGAACATTAGTTCGCAAATGCGAACACTCCCTTTGTCTGCCAGTGTTCGCAAATGCGAACAAATGTTCGCAAATGCAAATTTTCCAGCCTTCGCTTATTTTTCAAACTCCAGAAATTGGTCAGGGTTCACAATTGCGAACCCATGTTCGCAAATGCGAACACAGAGACCTGTAAAACACGATTTTAAGTTCATTTCTTCACTTTTTACAAAACAAAAACACCCATTTGCGATTCTTCACGGATTTCTTCTTCATCAAAACAATTGTAAGTCACTTTTTACTTAATTCTTTCAATTCCTAACATCATTAAACACGTTTTTCATTAGAAATCAAAGGTTTTCATGGTAGAATTCTTGTTTTTGTTAGAAAATAGGGTTTTTCATAAATTGGGGAATTGGAACTCGAATTGAGGTCCGATTTTGAAACAAATCATATACATGAACTCGTGGGGGATGGGTAACCGGATTTTGGTCCTAACCCCGAGTTCCGACCATGTGGGCCCGGGGTTGAAATTCACTATTCCGGGCAGAATGTTGTAAAAGTTGTATTTGGTCTTAAGAATTAGTTTGTTGAGTAGTATTGATGATATTAAATCAATTTTGTATAGATACGGTTGGATTGGAGCCAAATTTGAAAGAAAAAGACATTTCCACGGATTGAATTGTTCATAAACCTTCGAGGTAAGTGTTTGTTCTATCCTAGCTTGAGGGAATAGGATTATGTGTTATGTGTTATGTGATCGAGTGCGGTGTATGGTCTGTGGTGACGAGCATCCATACACTGGCGTCTAGTATGACCGTGAGTCGTTGAAAAATGATTATTTTGAGATATATTACAGATGAATTGTTATTGTTCTCCCTTGTTGGGACTTGTTGTGAAGATGATTATTGATTGCCCTTGTTGGGACAGTTTATGAATTATTGCTTCTTTCTTTGCCCTTAATTGTGATTGTTATTTGGGTGAGGAAGAGTGATAATGCACGAAGGGTGATGCCGTGCCATGTTTATTTATTTATGCACGAAGGTTAATGTCGTGCCATGTTTATTTATTTATGCACGAAGGTTAATGCCGTGCCATGTTTTATTGATTATGCACGAAGGATCATGCCGTGCCCTGGTTATTGAACCATGTACGAAGGATCATGCCGTACTATGGATGTGAGGATGAGAGTAAAAGCACGAAGGGTGATGCCGTGTACTTTATTTGCTTATTTGGTGAGGATGAGAGTAAAAGCACGAAGGGTGATGCCGTGCAACCGCTTGCTATTCCTTGACTTGATATTACTTGTGTTTACATTATACTTTGTTTTTCCTTGTGAATTTATTAACTGTTGTTAATTGTTGAATTCTTTGAGATATTCCTTATTGTGTTATTACCTGGTTATTTCTTGTTATTCTGTGGTATACATATATATTGAATTGCACAGGTTTATGTGGGTGTCCGGTCCTAGGCTTGTCACTACTTCGCCGGGATAGGCCAGGCACTTACCAGCACATGGGGTCGGTTGTGCTGATACTACACTTCTGTGCATTTTTGCACAGGTCCAGGTTACGATCAGGAGCAGCAGCAGTAAATCGATTGCGTGGGAGTTGATCACATTTGAGACCGAGGTAGCTTGCGGACGTCCGCAGGCCCGGCGTCTCTCTCTTTATTTATGTTACTAGCTGTAGTCTCTTTGTTCCGAGACAAACAGAATTGTGTTATATTTCTTTCAGACTTTTATGTGTAGTATTCCATAGTAGTTTGTGAGTTGGTGACTCCACGTCTTGGGTAGAGGATTTCGGTATGATTTTCATCTTGTAATTAGTTATTTCTATTTCGATAAAGTATTCCGCATTTATTTAATTAAAATTGTGTTAAAAACAGGATAGTATGAATACGGTGGCTTGCCTAGCTACCACGAGTAGGCGCCATCACGATCCCGATGTTGGGCGAAAATCTGGGTCGTGACACAAATCCTGATACATCTTTACGGCACCTGGATGGATAGAATATCGCGAGCTTTGGGCCTTCTCCAATATTAACTCACGAAGGCCATCAACATTGGGCACGCAAATATGGCCATGCATCCTCAACACGCCATCACTATCAATAGTAACATCTCTGGCATCATCATGCTGAACTCTGTCCTTAAGGACAAACAAGTGTGGATCATCATACTGGCGCTCACGAATGTGATCATATAAGGAAGACCGAGAAACAACGCAAGCCAACACCCTATTGGGCTCTGAAATATCTAACCTCACTAGCCGATTGGCCAACGCCTGAACATCATATGCAAATGGTCTCTCCCCAACTGGAATATACGCCAAGCTGCCCATACTAACCGCCTTTCGGCTCAAAGCATCGGCCACTACATTGGCCTTTCCCGGATGAGATAGAAGAGTAATGTCATAATCCTTGAGCAACTCAAGCCACCTCCGCTGCCTCAAATTATGATCCGTTTGTTTGAACAAGAGCTAGAGACTACGATGTTTAGTATACACCTCACAAGACACGCCGTACAAATAGTGCCTCCAAATCTTCAAGGCATGAACTATGGAAGCTAACTCCAAATCATGAACATGGTAGTTCTTCTCATGAGTGTTCAACTGACGAGAATCATAAGCAATAACTCTACCCTCCTACATCAACACACAACCTATCCCCACTCTCGAGGCATCACAATATATGGTATATAAACCTGAAACTGGTGGCAAAACTAACACTGAAGCTGTGGTCAAAGTTGTCTTCAGCTTCTGAAAGCTCTCCTTAAACTCATTCGACCACACGAATGGTGCACCCTTCTGCGTCAACCTGGTCAAAGAAGAAGCAATGGATGAAAATCCCTGAACAAACCGGCGATAATACCCCGCCAAACCAAGGAAACTCCGGATCTCCATAGCTGAGGACGGTCTAGGACAAATCTACACTACCTCTATCTTCTTCAGGTCAACCTGAATACCATCACGAGACACCACATGACCCAGAAAAGTTACAGACTCGAGCCAAAACTCGCACTTCGAGAACTTCGCATACAATCTCTCCTCCCCCAACCTCTATAACACAATGCTCAAATGCTAATCATGCTCCTCCTAGCTACGAGAGTATACCAGAATGTCATCAATGAACACGATCACGAAAGAATCCAAATATGGATGGAATACACTGTTCATCAAGTGCGTGAACGCGGACGGGGCATTGGTCAGCCCAAAAGACATCACAAGAAACTCATAGTGCCCATATGTCGTCCTGAATGCTGTCTTCATAATATCAGAATCTGTAATCTTCAGCTGATGATAGCTTGAACGATGGTCAATCTTTGAGAACACCCTAGCTCCCTCGAGCTAATCAAATAAATCATCAATGCGCGGTAGAGGATACTTATTCTTTACTGTTACCTTATTCAGCTGTGTATAATCAATGCACATCCTAATTGAGCCATCTTTCTTCTTAACAAACAACACTGATGCATCCCACGGTGACACACTTGGGCAAATGAATCCCTTATCCGAAAGCTCCTGAAGCTTTTCTTTCAATTCCTTCAACTCAGTTGGTAACATACGATAAGGAGGAATAGAAATGGGCTGAGTGCCCGGCACCAAGTCAATACCACAATCGATATCCCTGTCCGGTGGCATACCCGATAGGTCTGATGGGATCACATCTGGGAAGTCCCTCACAATGGGCATAGAATCAATACTAGGAGTCTTAGCTACCACATCCCTCACAAATGCTAGATATGATAAACACCCTTTTTCAACCATTCTCTGAGCCTTTAAGAATGAAATCAAATGGCTAGGGACATAATCAATCGAACCTTGCCACTCAACCTGAGGAATACCAGGAATAGCCAATGTAACTGTCTTGGCATGACAGTCCAAAATATCATGGCACGGGGATAGCCAATCCATGCCCAAAATCACATCTAAATCCACCATACCTAACAATAGTAGATCCACTCGGGTCTCTAGACCCTCAATAGAAACAATATAGGATCGATAGATGTGATCCACAATAATCCTATCACCCATCGGGGTGGATACATAAACAGGCAAGGCAAGACTACCGCGGGTCGCACCTAAATGATGTGCAAAATAAGAAGACATGTACAAACATGTAGACCCGAGATCAAACAAAACAGAAGCATCTCTGTGACAAACTGAAATGATACGTATAATCACTGCATCTGAAGCAACAACATCTCTCCTATTAGGAAGTGCATAGAAATGTTCCTGACTACCACTCGATCGCTCCTCACTCCTAGGGAGACCTTTAGAAGACTGACCTCCACCCCTACTATCCTGGGATGGTGCTGAAGTACATGGAGCTGAAGAGGAGGGATGATCCCTCTGCTGCGACCTACCCCTGCGAAGTCGAGGACACTGCCTCCTAATGTGGCCATACTCGCCACACTCAAAACAACTCCCTGGTACTGGAGAAGGGGACTGAAGGGAACCCCTCACCGTATATGAACCCAGGGCTGAAGAAGAAGGTGCTGAACTCGGAGCTGGGAGGGAGCTGCGTGAAGAATGGCCTTGCTGAAAACCCTGATGGCCACGGCTAGAAGAAGCTCCACTATTCTCTAGGCGACCTGACTTAGGAGGTCTAGATGAACGACGTCTGCCCTAATGAAACTAGCCCCTGGATGGAGCACCACTAAAACTGCAAAAACCTCGAGGCCTCTTGGCCTCCCTCTCCTCTCACTCATGACGATGATCTACCTCAATCTGGCGTGCCATGTCCACAACCTCCACAAAAGACGCTGCCACTACTCTCTCCTTGGTCATCAAGATACAAATAGAATAGTTAAGGACATCAATGAACCTCCTGATCCTTTCCCGATCTGTCGAGATCATCAAATTGCATGTCTGGCCAACTGAGTATGCCTAAACTCGTACTGAGTCACTAACATATCACCCTGCACTCACCACTCAAATTGGCGATGTAGCTCCTCTCTGCGGGACTGGGCACATACTTCTCTAAAAAGAGAGTGGAAAACTGCTGCCAAAGGGATGTTGCCCCTGCAGGCCTACGCCTCTCAAACTCCTCCCACAAAATGAATGTTGGACTTGAAAACTGGATTGTTGTAAAAGAAGCACCACTGGACTCAAGAATCCCCCTGTACGCAACATCCTCTAACACTTGTCCAAGAATCCCTAGGCATCCTCGCCCTCGGTACCACTGAATTAAGGCGGCTGAAGTCTGCCAAATCTCTCTAATCGATGATGCTCATCGTCAGGCATCACCGGAACAACATACTCTAGGGCTGGCGCAACTGGCGTAGCTGGAACAACCGATGCAACTACCTGTGCTGGGACTACCTCTAGCATCAGAAGTCCCTGCATAACCTGCTTTGGTGTGAGAGCTGCGGGGTCTGATGACTACCCCCGGTCTGAGATGTCATTGGTGCAGTAGTAGCTGAAACCGCCTGGGCCAACCCAGTACAAACAGATAATATCTGGGCCAATGCTTCCTGAAGGTCAGGAATAACAATAGGCATTGTCGGTGCCTGAGCGGGTGCTGCTGGAGCCTCAACCACTGGGGACTGATCCTGGATAGGGTCAACAGGTGGAGCTACTGGCACTGCCCCTGCCACTCTACCAAGACCACGGCCTCTAGCTGGCGGCAATGGTGGTCGTCCACCTCGTCTTGTAGCACGAGTCCTCGCCATCTGCGAGAGAATAGAATACACAAGTTCAGTTCTCGGAACAACAAAACTGCACGACATAGTTCAATAAATCTGAAGTGTTTCCTAAAAGGTCTGTAGCCTCCCGAGGATAAATACAGACGTTTTCGTACCGATTTGCGAGACACTACTAACCGACTCAAGACTCATGATGCCTAGTAACTTAGTCTTTAATACCAACTTGTCACGGCCCCAAAATGCGGTCGTGATGGTGCCCGACACATTGCTAGGCCAGCCTGACCAATCTCACATGATACCAAGCTACTAGCTCTCGCTTTACTTCAAAAGCATTAACAATGATATGAGAAATACGAAATTTAGCATAAGTTGCAAAAATAATCCAAACAGTATAACACCTACCACAGAATCTGGGGTCATAAGTCAAGAGCCTCTACTAAGAGTATAAGAGAGATACTTAATATATGATGTATTTGACAAATGTGGAAAAGTTTAAAATAGAAGGGATAACAGGGAAAGTCAGATCATGTGGATGCTAAGCAGCTACCTCGACAGTCCGGATATATCTCTGAAGCGGCTGGGGAGTCAGCCTGTTGTGAAGTACTTGGATCTGTACACAAGGTGTATGGAATAGAGTGAGTACTTCCAACTCAGTGGTAATAAGCACGGATAAAGATATTGAATGTAAAAATACCCAATAGACCACACTGTAAAGCTATATTATATCTCTTTTTACCATTTTAATAGTGTAAGTCTCAGATAAAGCAGTGACAGCTAAAGCAGTACAACAAATATGTCTAAATGCAATGCAGATGCATGAACATGACCGCTACGGCACGTAGCGCGATCCATTTGGGTACCCGCGCTCACTGTGGGGGTTCAAACTCCGGAGGGGCTCCTACAGCCCAATCGTAATATTAGTGATATGCTGCGGTACACAGCCCGATCCACTACCAGTCCAGCAATATGCAATGCAAGCCTCACAGGCACAGTAAATATCATTTTGAAATCCCCTTTTATCAGTAACAATAGAAAACAATATTCAGAAATACTAGAGTTTGGAAAATCATTTTAGACAGTGTTTAGCTCAGGACTGATATCAGGATAACATGCTATACTCATAGAAACAGTAATAACGATCCTCACGAGATCCAAATAATGGGCTCACAACCCATAGATATTCACAATCATCCAAGTAGGAGGTTTACCAGCTCATTTATAGCCATCGGTGCAATATTATACAACACAGTCGGACTAAGCCATAGTCCCCAATCATAATCGACCTTGCACTCATAGTAGAGTACGTGTCTCGCCTCAATACAGTATCACACAGTGATATACGGGGGTTTCAAACCCTCAGGTCATCATCCATACCAATTAATCACCTCGAACCGGCTCAAACACTAGCCCATAATGCCGTTGCCATGAGAATCGACCTCTACGGGTGCAGAATCTGATGAAAATCAATAGGAATACATCAAAATAGGCTAAAGGAACATAACGTAATCGAAATAACTCGAATTACACCCAAAAATACGAAGTTTCCAAAACTCGAGCCCCAAGCCCACTTCTCGAAGAATTATGAAACTCATATTTTCGGAATCCTCGTCTCGCCACGAGTCCGTACATATAAAATTTGTCAAAATTGGAATCTATTTGCTCGTTCTAATCACCAATTTTTATTTTCTTAGGCTTAGAGCAAAATCCTCAATTTTTACACCTTAATTCCTCCATTTTCAGAGATTAAATCCATGATTTATCAATATATTAACATTATTTGGGTCCAAGAGTTCTTACCTGATGATATTCCTCAATTTCCTTCTCAAAATTGCCCAATTCGCCTCTAAGTTTGAAGCCCCAAATAATTTTTCTCCACTGAAATTTCATAAAACTGATACACTTAAGCCCTTAGCGATTTTCGCTTCTGCAGCCCTTGGACCGCACATGCGGTCCCGCTTCCACGGTTAAATTACCTCTTCTACAGTTTCTCATTAAATCCTGGATGATCGCTTCTGCGCACTACATACCGCACCAGCAGTTCCGCTTCTGTGGTGTTTGACCGCTTCTGTGGCCTTTCCATAAATTCCCTGGACCGCTTCTGCGGTTTATTCACGCACCTGCGACTCCACTTATGCGGAAAATGTTCCGCTTCTGTGAAATTTCACAAACCAACCCACACTCGCTTCTGTGCTTGACCGTCCGCTTCGGCGAACTCGCTTCTGCGGTTCATTTCCGCATAAGCAGAAATACCGGAAGACAGATAATACAGACCTGATGCAACTTCCAAATTTTTCCGTTTAACCACCCGAGGCCCCCGGAATCTCAACCAAAAATACAAACCCACTCTAAAATATTATACAAACTTGTTCCAATCATAATATCACACCATTAATCACAAAAATCATCAAATCAAGGCGGATTCAAGCTTAAGTTTCAACCAAAACTTTCGAAACCAATATTCCATCAAAATCCCGACCAAATGATGTCCGAAGGACCTGAAAGTTTGCAGACATATCCAAAATCACCTAACGAAGCTACTGCAACTATCACAATTCTATTCCGACTTCCGGATCAAAATCTCAGTTATTGACCGAATTTCGCCAAAATTTCAACTTAGCCAATTCAAGCCTGTTCACCGGCCCTCCAAATTCAATTATGATCGCTCACCTAAGTGGAAAATCACCTCCCGAAGCTAACTGAATTCCCAGAATTCACATTCGAGCTCTCTAACCACATAGTTAACTTCAAGTTGAGTTTTTAGAAACAAGCTTCACTCAAAAAGGCAATATGCCTTATTTTCAACAAGAATAAATCCAAGTTCACCTGATAGACTCTAATACAAATACAGAAAAATGAAACAACATAATGAGGGAATAATGGGACGGTAACTCTCGTGGCGACGGGCCGCGTTGTCACAAATATATTACCAATATGGAGAAAAAATATTATATATTAAAAAAATTAACATAGAAGTTGTTGTAGTTCAAAAAGGTAAGTTATTACAGTTATGTCTTTTTCCTATGAGTTCTTCTGTTTAATATATTAGGGCTATTTTGGTCCATCAATATTACTTTCGTATTTTTATAATAATAAGAAGTATATCCTAAACATAATATAATTACATGGCTAAAAATATGTCCATATCCCAAAAATAATTATACCAATAGGAAATTTAACTTGTTCCTAAATATATTAGGTTTGCATGCTAACATGTAATGTTATATATATCAATGTCCGTAACTAATAAGTCTTTTTAATACTTATTTTTCTATTTTTATATATTACAATCAATAGCTTCAATTGAAAGAAAACAAAACTCCTCCACCTGATAAATTAAGTTTCGTTCTTGCTTTTAATTCTTATAGGGATCATTGAATTTGTTTTAAATGCTTATGGGAATCTACTTGAGTGGTTACAACTTAAAAGTTAAATAAATTTTCAAGAAGTTTTAATTGAATTCAAAGTCTAAATTTTTGGAAAGTCATAAATTTGGCAATTCTATCCAACAGATTTGAAAAATAGTTAAATATTTGAAAGATGATAGGATTCTTAAAGGTAATTGTGTAGGATTCCTAATTTGTAGTACTGTATCTTAAAACTAATAGGATTACAAGGCTAATATTTAAAATTTTGATTATGTTTTTTATTGTGTGTTATTATGCTTAATATTGAAAGGATATTTTTGTAAACCAACATTTTATTCACTTTTTTTATATATATATATATATATATATATATATATATATATATATATATATATATATATATATATATATATATATATATATATATATATATATATATATACTAGTATTAAGATGGTTGTCATTTGCCTTCATAGCTAGTTTTATTATTTTATCACCTACTAGTGTTAGATATAAGTGGTTGGTATATGTTGACTAAAAAATGTACTGTAGCTTTCGACAAATTGATCATGGGGAAATGGGAGGCTCGGAGGTGAATTCAGAACTTAAATTTAATTTGTTCAACTTTTGAGATTTTTAATATTGAACTTATATATTGTGTTGGTAAAATTATGGGTTAAGCTTTAATAATTATTTATATATAAATCCATACTCCACAAGTCTGCATCGAAAGTTATGGATTCAATTAAACCCATAGCCGAAAGAAAAATAAAAATGTATAGCCACTGTAAATATTTAAAAAATGTATAAAATTTGTTATTTTTTATATATACAAAAATCATGTAAACTTTTATATTCTTTTTCGGCTACCAAATGTAAATAGTTTTTAGTGCGAGTTAATAATAATATCCCTATCCAAAAGACTATATCTGCACCTGGGAGAGCCAGCATGAAGAGTAGAAAAGGGGTGGTTTATAATGTTGAAAATAAGACGAATTATTTAATTTACTTATCGGTAAATGTGATAAAAGTTACATATACTAATGATGTATTTCATTTAATGTGACAATCCGTCCCGTCGTCACGTGAGTTACTATCCCATTTTTATCATATTACATTGCTCTATGTTTCAATATCAGTATTTCAGTCTATCGGGTAGAATTTGATTGGTTTTAGTTGGAAATGAGGAAAATAGTCTCTTAAACGGAAGCTTATTTTGGAAAAGTCAACCAGATGTTGACTTATGAGCTAAAGAGCTCGGATATGGATTCCAGTTATTCGGTTAGCTTCGGGGGATGATCTGTAACTTAGGAGTGCGATCGAAATTAATTTTGGAGGTCTGGTGTAAAATTAGGCTTGAATTGGCGAAGTTAATTTTTTTGCGAATTCAGGTTGGTAAGTGAGATTTTGATCCGTGGGTACCAATGAAATTCCGAGAGTTTCAGTAGTTCCGGTAGGTAATTATGGATATGAGTGCAAAGGTTTAGGTCATTCAGAGGTGTTTTGGTCGGGTTTTTGATCAAATGCGTATTTCAGAAGTTTTGAAGAAACTTAGGCTTGAATCCGATGTGATTTAATGATTTTAGCGTTGTGTGATGTGTTTTGAAGATTGGAGCAAGTTTGAATAACGTTTTAGGATGGGTTGGTGCTTTTGGTTGGGGTCCAGAGGGCATCAAAGTGATTTCGGGTGGTCAATCGGACCATTTTTTGGACTTGTTATGTTGCAGGTTTTCAGCTTAAGGGTTGCACAAAATTTACCCATCGCGTTCATGTGGGCATGGTCGCGAATGCGTAGAGGAGAAATTGGACATCTAGAAATATGTCTTCGCGTTCACGTCCCCTTGGTCGCATTCTCGTAGTATTTATAAAGGAATCTTTGAATTCGCCATAGGTGTATCGCGTTCGCATAGAGGAAATTTGAGGGCCTTGGAATTTGGCCTATGCGTTCGCGACTATGGGCTCGCGATCACATTAGTTTAAGTCTCAAACATTCGCGTTCGCGTAGGTGCTGCTGCATTCGCGAAGAGCATTTTTGGAAGCCTAAATATTTGTTCATCACTAACGCGTGAGTTGTGGCCGCATTCGCGTAGAGTAAAATGCCTGGGCAGAACGATTTTTATTAAATATATCATGTGCGACCCAATTATTGTTTTCCTCCATTTTTGACCACCTCAAGAGCTTTTTGGTAGAAATTTAAGATGGTTTTGACGGGAATTGATCGGAGGTAAGTCTCGTGATCTAGAAATGCTATTTATTTGAAGAATCAACCATTAATCCTGGAAAATTGGGTGAAATTATGAAGAACTATGGCTTGGGTTTTAGAATGAAAATTTGTGATTTGAGAGGGCATTTGAACTCCGATTTTGATGAATTTGATATGTATATATTCGTGGTGAGACGAGAAATCCGGTGATTTGAATTTTGTAATTTTTTGAGAAGTGGACCTGGGACTCGAGTTTTGCCAAGTTTGTGATTTTAGTTAATTTTTTAGTCTTTTCGATTGGGTTGTGTTCCCTTAGCCTATTGTGATGTATTTCTTGTGGTTTTGGTCAGATTCTACGCACGAGGAGGTTGATTTTCGACGGAAGTGCAAGGCGTGCTAGGATTTCGGCCGGCTTGAGGTGAGTAATGGTTATAAATAATATTCTGATGGTTTGAAGACCCGTATTTGCACTACCTGGTGCTATGTCTAGATGAGGTATACGCTATATGGTGAGAGTGGTGTTGTTACCGCTGGTAATTCGGACTCAGTCTATCCCGATTGATGACTCTACTATATTTTTGACAAAGACTTAGTTAATATCATTACATTTTGGGCTAGTTGTCATGATTGGGGCCTTATGCTGATCTGTAGAACCATTAGGGGCGTGTTATGGTAGTGGACCTCACTTTACTTGTTAAAATCATACCCTCAGTCAAATTCTTAACGGTAAAACATAATATGAACTGGTCTTAGCAATTGGCACTCTAAATGAGGAATACTTGGGGTTGGAAACCCTATCTTAGCTGAGTGCGCCCAAGAGGCCAGGTTTATATTGACTGAGAGGGGTCAAGTACCCTATAGTGAGGGTATTTCATAAAGACTTGATTGGGCCGTACGCTATAGCAATGTGTGTGTGTGTATGTATATATATATATATATATATATATATATATATATATATATATATATATATATATATATATATATATATATATCGGATTGCACGCCGCAGTAGCATATTGTATGGATCGAACTACATGCCGCAATGATATACTCCCTCCGTTTCAATTTATGTGAACCCATTTGACTGGGCACGAAATTTAAGAAAAGAGAGAAGACTTTTGATTTTGTGGTGTAAAATGAGGCACCTTTATTTTATGTGGCAATAAATCATTGCATAAAGGTGAATTATTTCCAAATAAGGAAAGTGGTCATTCTATTTGGCACGGACAAAAAACGAAATAGGTTCACATAAATTGAAACTGAGGGAGTAGTATATGGATCGGACTGCACGCCGCAATATTATAGCGCTTGGGATGTAGGATTCTCTCTGGAGTGTGCACACCCCTAATGAGCACAACGACTATTTTTATTGGATCGGGCTGCACACTGAAGCAGCATTCTGTACAGATCGGGCTGCACACCGCAGCGGTGTTAGTAAATTGCCGTACTTTTAGAGATAGTCTCATATTTTCCCTGTTTAGTTGTTATTTACTGCCTTTACTCTTGGTTATAGAATTGTGTAGTGTTTTTACAACAATTCTTTCTTTCAATTGTTATTTATTGCTATTACTTACTGAGTCGAAGTATTCACTTAACTCCCAGCACGTTGTGTGCAGATAGAGGGATCCCGGAGGTATAGCTGATTTTATTGTTGCTGCCTAGTCTATTACCAGAGTCATCGAGGTAGCTGCCTGGCGTCCGCAGTATATGATTTCTCCTCTTGTCCCTTTTTACTTCCACATCTAGACTTTCATATGTATAGGATGTTGCTCAATATTATCTAGAGGCTTTGACTCATGACACTAAATCTAATAGGGCTGTATTGGCATTTTTATGGTTTCCATACTGCTTTTATCTATTATCACAGATTGAAATTTTGCTTAACTGATGATTTAAATTCAAATAGCTGATAAGGAGTTTCGTATTTGGAGTTGAGAGTTTTCAAAAGGTCGAGCTTGCCTAACAAGGTGTTGGGCGCCATCACGATTGGGGTTTGGGTTGTGACAAGTTGGTATCAAAGCCTAGGTTACTAGGTTTTTCGAGTTATGATCCAGTTTTATACAGTCTCACGGATCAGTACGGAGACGTCTGTACTATGCTCGGGAGGCTACAGAACCTTTAGGAAAACTTCATATTCTTGAAATTCTTGTCGTGTGACTTTTGTTATCTGAGAACTACTTTTGTATTTTATTCCCTTGCAGATGGCGAGAGCCCGTGCAACCAGACGTGGAGGACGACTACCAGCACCACCCCTTCGGGGCCGTGGATGTGGTCTCGGTCGTGGTAGAGGAAGAGTATCATATGCAGCATCTGTTGACCCACCAGCTACCTCTGTTCAGGGCCAGACTCTAGTTGTCGATGCTCCAGCAGCTCTTGTGCAGGCACCAGCAGTGCCCATCGTGATTCCGGGTCTCTAGGAGATATTGGCCCAGATACTATAAGTTTGCACTGGCGTAGCCCAAGTAGTCTCAGCCACCACTACAGCGGCTACTTATCAGGCAGGGGGAGGCAGTCAGACCCCGCTGCTCGCACACCCGAGCAGTTGATGTAGGGTTTATAGACACTAGCAGTAGCTTCAGCTTAGCTGGTGGTACTAGTTAAGGATTTTTTTTGTTCCAGCGATGCCAGACGATGAGATGTATCGTCTCGAGAGGTTGAGTAGGCTTCATCCTCTAGTTTTTAGTGGTGCTCAGGGCGAGGATGCCCAAAGGTTTCTTGACAAGTGTCAACATATACTTAGGATGATAGGGATTTTGGAGCCCAGCGGGTTAGCATTCACCACATTTCAGTTTAGTGGGCTACCTTCATATAGTGGGAGGCATATGAGGGGCGTAGGCCGGTAGGTGCAGCACCGTTGTCATGGTAGGATTTCTCCACTACCTTTTTGGAGAAGTGGTTACCACGGTCTCAGAGAGAGGAGGTGTGTAGGCATTTCGAGTGGCTTCGACAGGGAGAAATGACTGTGATCCAGTGTGAGGTAAGATTTTCTAAGTTAGCCCGTCATGCCTCATGGATGGTTCCAACCGACGGTGAGAGGATCAAGATGTTTGTAGATGGACTTAACTATCACCTTCATATTCTGATGACTCGAGAAAGAGTCCTGGGTATTTTCTCTGAGGATATAGTTGATATTGCTGATCATATTGAGTTGGCTCGCCGTCAGGATTGAGAAGATAGGGAGGCCAAGAGGCCTCGATGTCCTGGTAACTTCAGTGGTACTCCGTCTAGGAGTCAGTTCCATTAGAGCAGAGGTGGATCTTCCAAGCCTCCTTAGATAGCTCGCTCAAAGTATCGTGTGTCATCTTCTGGTCGGGGTTATCAGGGCTCTCGACAGAGTCAGCCATCTCGTAGTGCACTTCCACAGCAGAGTTCGTCTCATGCCCCATCTATTCAGGGTTCATCCCGATTGAGTGCATCAACTAGCCACTCCGGCACAAGGGTCTTCAGTCCCAGTTCCCAGCACCCGGGAGTTTCAATGAGTGCGGTGAGTTTGGGAATATGCGGAGGGAGTGTCCTCGTCGTGTGGCCAGTTCATCTCAGCAGAGGGGCTAGCCCTCATCTTCTAGTCTAATGTCTTCAGCACCTGCCCCTCTAGCTAGGGGTGAGGACATGCAGCTAGGGGCTGCCCTAGAGGGGGAAGCCGATCGGGTGGTGGTCAGGCTCAATTCTATGCTCTTCACGGCCGGTCAGATGCTATTGCTTCGGATGTTGTTATCACATATATTATTCTAGTCTGCCATATGGATGCCTCGGTTTACTTTGATCCCGGTTCTACTTATTCCTATGTATCATCAAACTTTGCTCATAGTTTGGGTACGACCTGAGGGTGTCTTGCTTTACCTGTGCATGTATCTACCCTGGTGGGCGATACTATCATTGTAGACTATGTATATCGGTCCTGTCTTGTTACTATTATGGGTTTGGAGAATCGAGTTGACTTGTTGCTATTGAGCATGGTAGATTTTGATGTTATTCTCGGCGTGGATTGGCTATATCCGATCCATGCTATTCTAGACTGTCATGCCAAGATAGTCACATTGGCTATGACGGGTGTTCCGAGAATTGAGTGGCGTGGCATGACTGACTATGTTCCCAGTACGGCGATTTACTTCCTAAAGGCCCAACGGATGGTTAGGAAGGATTGTCTATTGTATTTAGCTTTTGTGAGAGATGTTGGAGCTGAGACTCCTAGCCTTGATTTTGTTCTTGTTGTGAGGGATTTTCCAGATGTGTTTCCAATGGACCTGTCGGGCATGCTACCGGACAGGGAAATTGATTTCGATATTGATCTGGTACCGAGCACTCATCCTATCTCTATTTCTCCATATCCTATGGCACTAGCTGAGTTAAAAGAGTAGCTTCAGGAACTTCTAGATAAGGGGTTTATTCGTCCTAATGTGTCACCGTGGGGTGCACCGGTCCTATTTGTGAAGAAGAAGGATGGCACAATGAGAATGTATCTTGACTACAGGCAGCTGAACAAGGTGACAGTGAAAAATAAGTATCCACTACCCTGTATTGTTGATTTGTTTGATCATCTCCAGGGAGCAAGGGTATACCTTAAGATTGATCTTCATTCAGGCTATCACCAGTTGAAGATTATAGATTCAGATATTATGAAGACGGCTTTCACGACTATATATGAGCACTATCAGTTTCTTGTTATGTCTTTTAGGCTGACTAATGCCCAGCCGCATTCATGCACCCGATGAATAGTGTATTTCATCTGTATCTGGATTCTTTTGTGATTGTGTTTATTGATGACATCTTGGTGTACTCGTGTAGCTAGGAGGATCACACACAACATTTTAGAGTGGTATTACAGAGACTGAGGTAGGATAAGTTTTATGCAAAGTTCTCCAAGTGTCAGTTTTGGCTCGATTCTGTCTTTCATGAGGCACGTGGTGTCCAGTAATGGTATTTAGGTTGATCCGAAGAAAATAGAGGTGGTGCAGAGTTGGCCTAGACCGACCTTAGACACAGAGATTCGTAGTTTACTTGGGTTGGCAGGTTATTATCACCGGTTTGTTAAGGGATTTTATTTTATTGCATCGTCCTTGACCAAGTTGACTCAGAAGGGTGCTCCATTCGTATGGTCTGAGGATTACGAGGAGAGATTTTAGAAGCTCAACACAACTTTGACCACGGCTCCAGTATTGGTATTGCCATGAGCTTCAGGAGTTGGGATTGGATGTGTGTTGATGCAGGAGGGAAAAGTTATTGCATATGCTTCTCGTCAGCTGAAGCGCCACGAGAAGAACTACCATGTACATGATTTGGAGTTGGTTGCTATAGTTCATACTTTGAAGATTTCGAGTCACTACTTATATGGTGTATCTTGTGAGGTGTATACTGATCATCCTAGCCTTCAAAATTTGTTCAAATAAAAGGATCTTAATTCGAGGCAGTGGAGGTGGCTTGAGTTGCTCAAGGATTATGACATTACCATTCTGTATCATCCGGGGAAGGCCAATATAGTGGCCAATGCTTTGAGCCAGAAGGCAGTGAGTATGGGTAGTTTGGCATACATTCTAGTTGGGGAGAGGCCTTTTGTAGTTGATTTCCAGGGTTTGGCTAATCGGATGGTGAGGTTAGACATTTTAGAGCCTAGTCGGGTGTTAGCTTGCGTTGTTTCTCTGTCTTCCTTGTATGACCACATCAGAGAGCGCCAATATGATGATCCACATTTGCTTGTCCTTAAGGACCAGGTTCAGCATGATGATGCCAGGGATGTGACTATTGATGGAGATGGAGTGCTGAGGATTTAGGGCCGGATTTGCGTGCCCAATGTGGATGAGCTTTGAGAGTTGATATTGGAGGAGGCCCATAGTTTGCCGTATTCTATTCATCCAGGTGTCGTGAAGATGTATCATGATTTAAGACAGCATTACTAGTGGAGGAGAATAAAGAAGTATATTGTGAGTTATGTAGCTCGGTGTCTCACTTGTCAGTAGGTCAAGTATGAGCACCAGAGGGCCGGTGGTGTACTTTAGCACTTGGATATTCCCAATTGGAAGTGGGATATGATTACTATGGATTTTTTAAGAGGTCTACCTCGGACAGCGAGGAAGTTTGATTCTATTTGGGTGCGTGTGGATCGGCTGACCAAGTCCGCGCACTTAATTCCTATGTGTACTACCTATTCTTCGGAGCGATTAGCAGAGATTTTTATCTAGGATATTGTACGGTTGCATGGGGTACCAATATCCATTATATCAGAAAGGGGTACTCAGTTTACTTCCCAGTTTTGGAGGACTTTTCAGCGAGAGTTGGGTACACAGGTGGAGTTGGGCATATCATTTCATCCTCAAACAGACGGACTATCCTAGCGAACTTTTCAGAATTGTAGGACATGTTGCGAGCCGGTGCTATTGATTTTAGAGGTTCTTGGGCTGAGTTCTTTCCACTTACATAATTTTCTTACAACAACAGCCATCAGTTCAGCATTCAGATGGCACCATACGATGCTTTATATGAGAGACGGTGTAGATTTCTGGTTGGTTAGTTTGAACCCGGCGTGGCTAGGTTATTGGGGATAGAGTTGGTGCAGGATGCCTTAGATAAGGTGAAGGTTATATTGGAGAGGCTTTGTACAGCTCAGTCGCATTAAAAGAGTTATGCGGACTGGAAGGTTCGAGATGTATCTTATATGGAGGGTGAGAAGGTCTTATTGAAGGTTTCGCCCATGAAGGGCATCATGCAGTTTGGGAAGAAAGTGAAGCTAAGTCCGAGGCTAATTGGCCCTTTTGAGATACTTAGGAGGATTGGGGAGGTGGCTTATGAGCTTGATTTGCCACCCAAATTGTCTAGCATTCATAAGGTATTCCATGTATCCATGCTCCAGAAGTATGTTGGGGACCCGTCTCATGTGTTGGACTTCGGTATAGTTCGGTTGGATGAAGATTTGACCTACGATGTGGAAATAATGTTTATTTTGAGTCGTTAGGTTCCGAGATTGAGATCAAAGGATATAGCTTCGGTGAAGGTGCCTTGGAGAGGTCAGCCCGTAGATGAGCCACTTGGGAGACTGAGGGGGAGATGCAGAGTAGATATCCTCACTTATTTTAGGTTCTAGGTATGTTTCTTGACCCGCTCGACGATGAGCGTTTGTTTTAGAGTGCTTGGATGTGGATTTTGATGATTCGATTAGCTTGGGGGATGATTTGTGACTTAGGAGTGCGATCGGAATTGATTTTGGTCGTCCGGTGTAGAATTAGGCTTGAATTGGAGAAGTTACTATTTTGGGGAATTCAGATTGGTAAGTGAGATTTTGATCCGGAGGTCAGAATAGAATTGCGAGAGTTTTATTAGTTCCGCTAGATGATTTTGGATATGGGTGAAAATTTTCAGAGCATTCAGAGCTGTTTTGGTCCTGTTTGTTATCAAATGCATATTTAGAATGTTTTGAAGAAACTTAGGTATGAATCCGATGTGATTTGATGGTTTTAGCATTGTGTGATGTGTTTTGAAGATTGGAGAAAGTTTGAATAACGTTTTAGGATGGGTTGGTGCTTTTGGTAGGGGCCTAGGGGGCCTCGGGGTGATTTCAGGTGGTCAATCAGACCATTTTTAGACTTGTTATGTTGCAGGATTTCAGCTGAAGGGTTGCAAAAAATGTGCCCATCACGTTCGCGTGGGTAGGGTCGTGAACATTTAGGGGAGAAATTTGAGGTCTGTAAATTTGTCTTTGCATTCGCGTGCCCTAGGTCGCGTTCACGTACCATTGATAGAGGAAGCTTCACATTCGCAATAGGTGAATCGTGTTCTCATAGAGGAAAACTGAGGGGCCAGGAATTTGGCCTACGCGCTCGCGACTATGGGCTCGCGATCGCGTTAGTTTAAGTCTTAGCCCTTCGCGTTCGCATTGGTGATTCCGCGTTTGCGAAGGGAATTTTTGGCAGCCTCAATATTTGGTCATCGCGAACGCGTGGGTTGTGGTCGCATTCGCGTAAAGTAAAATGCCTGGCCAGAAGACTTTTTATCAAACATTTCATTAGTGACCCTATCATTTTTTTCTCCATTATTGACCACCTCAAGAGCTTTTTGATAGAAATTGAAGAGGATTTTGACGGGAATTGATTGAAGGTAAGTCTCGTGACCTAGAAATGCTATTTTATTGAAGAATCAACCTTTAATTCTTGGGAAATTGGGTGAAAATTTGAAGAACTAGGACTTGGGTTTAGAAATGAAAATTTGGGATTTTATGGGGCATTTGAACTCCGATTTCGATGAATTTGATATGTATAGACTCGTGGAGAGATGAGGAATCTGTTGATGTCAATTTAGTAATTTTTTGAGAAGTGGGACTGGGGCTCGAGTTTTTCCAACTTCGTGATTTTTGTTAATTTTTGAGTCTTTTCGATTGGGTTATGCTCCATTAGCCTATTGTGACATATTCCTTGTGGTTTTGGTCAGATTCTATACACGAGGAGGTTGATTTGCGAGGGAAGCGCAAGGCAAGCTAGGATTTTAGCCGACTAGAGGTTAGTAATGGTTATAAATGATGTTCTGAGGGTTTGAAAACCCATATTTGCACTACATGGTGCTATGTTTAGATGAGGTACACGCTATATGGTGAGCGTGGTGTTGTTGGGATTCGGACTCGGTCCATCTCGATTGATGACTTTACTGTATTTTTGACTGAGACTTAGCTAATATCAGTACATTTTGGGCTAGTTCCCATGTTTGGGGCCTTGTGCCGATTTGTAGAACCCTTAGGGGGAGTGTTATGCTAGTGGACCTCACTTTACTTGTTGAAATCATACCCTTAGTCAAATTCTTAACTGTAAAACATAATATGAATCGGTCTTAGCAATTGACACTCTAAATGAGGAATACCTAGGGTTGGAAACTCTGTCTTAGCTGAGTGGGCCCGAGAGACCAAGTCTATACTGACTGAGAGGGGTCAAGGACTCCATAGAGAGGGTATTTGATATATATCGGATCGGACTGCACGCCACAACAATATATATATATATATATCTATGGATCGGACTACGAGGGTTGTAAATACACTTGGTCTAGCCATAGAAAAAAAAATCAAAGGTTTAGTTATGGAACGACTAGATAGGATCTTTGTGAACAAATATTCGATTGACCTTTACCCAAAGGCCGTAGTCATTCATCTTCTAAAAACTCATTCCAATCATAATCGTCTTCTATTAAACCTAAAACCTAGGAATGGAAACAATAGGAATAAACTTTTTCGATTAGAAACTATTCAGTATAGATATCCGGACTTTATTAATATAGTTAAATAAAGTTGGTTAGGGAAAGACCTAGCTGATGCTCAAAAACATTTTACTAAGGAGGTTATTAAATGGCAAAATACTGCATTTTGGGATAGCTTTTAAAAAAAAAAAAAGACAAGTCCTTACTAGACTACATGGAACCAGTCTTCTCTCTACTACCACAATAGCCACTTCATACAAAACCTTGAGTCCACCCTCCAATTAAAATACAACAATATCCTCCATATAGAATATGACTATAGGAAGTTAAGGTCCAAGAGTAATTGGCTAAATGATGGCGATGCCAACACAAAGTTTTTTCATATTAGGGCTTTTAATCATAAACGTCATAATGTCATCATGTACTTCACCAATGATAAAGGAGATTGGATAATAGACCCAAATCAAATTTTAGATCACACGTTTACCTTCTTTAGAGAGGCCTTTCAAAGTGCAAAAATTGCCTCCCCAATAAAAAATCTTATCTTTGATCCTTCTACTATTATTAAGCCTAACTTACATTGTCTAGACTACTCTCTTACCAATATAGAAATCACTAAGGCTATTTTTTCTTTCAACCCCTTTAAATCTCCAGGTCCAAATGACATCCATCCTTTTTTTATCAAACGTATTAGCACATTTAAAAAAACTCATTCACTTCTTATTCTCACCAAGTTTTCTCCAGCCAATCCCTTCCTAGTGGCATCAATGATATATATATTTATGTCCCATTCCGAAATTTTCAAATGCTAACCATCTCAAAAACATTAGACCTATTGGATTGTGCAATACTGCTTACAAAGTTATCACTAAAATCATCGCTAATGGATTAAAATCTTTCCTACACTTCGTTATTAGTCTTATGCAATCTGGTTTCATTGAAAATAGATTATTATTCAGGAAATTGTGAATAGCCTTAGACATTCAAAAAAGTCAAACTTTGATATGCTCATTAAACTACATTTAAAAAAAAGCTTTTGATAGACTAGAATGGTCTTTTGTCCATGAGACCCTTTACTACTTCAAATTTTCTCTTAAGATTACTAGACTCATTATGCATTGTATTACTACTATCTCAATAAGGGTGTTAGCCAATGGGTCAATAACAAACTTCTTCCAACCTAGTTGGGGCATTCGTCAAGGTGATCCTCTCTCCCCCTATATTTTCATATTATGTATTGAACTTCATTTTAGACTTATCAATCACCAGGTTGACCTTAAGAATTGGGATCCCATCCAAATTGGCCATATGGGTCCGTCCTTTTTCCATATACTATTTGCAGATGACTAAACTCTTATTGGAAAAGCTAATAAAAAAAACTAGCCTATGCGTAAAAGGATGCATGGATTTTTTCTCCATGGAATCTGGACTAACCATAAACAAATCTAAGTCCAGAATTGTTAACCCTCCTAATTTTTCTAAAGATAAATTAATCATCCTAACCTCTCTTTTTGGCATAAAATTCACCACTGAGTTTGGTAAATACCTTGAATTCCTAATCCTTAGTAAATATCCTAAAATCAAGGACTTCCAGTTCATCCTGGATAAATTACATACTAAACTATCTCACTGAAAATGTTCTTTTCTTATTATGGCTGGGCGTACCACCCTAAAGACAAGTACTCTAGGAGCAATCCCCTCACACATAATGCAATACACTATCCTTCTTCCTAAAATACTAAAATTCATTGATAGAATTCAAAGAGATTTTATTTGGGGCTCTACAAGTACTACTAAAAAACTTAATCTAATCAGCTAGGATACTGTCACCAAGGACCTAAAGGAAGGTGGTAAGGGTATTCACAAGGTAGAAAATAAGAACTTGATTACCTTATCAAGACTTGTATGGAGACTAAAAAAAAACCATCAGCTCTTTGGTGTCACCTCATCATGTCCATGTATGCTCACTCAAAATCTATCACAAGCTCTTCCTTCATCTGGAAATCCATTCTCCAAGGATGGAAATTAAGCAATAAAGGAATTCTCTGCCACCCCTCAAAAAAATTATCTTTAAACATTTGATATAATAATTCGATTTATATTTTCTCATCCCTTAGAAGCTCTATTGAAGACCCTCTTACACAAAATTAAGTGTGATCTTTCTCTAAAAAATTCAACTAGGGATAATAATTGGCCACTTAAATAAAATTGTTTGAATTACCCCCAAAAGTGCTCCATAATACTAGTATTACACTAACTCCCTCCAATAATTCTTGAATTTAGTAGGAAGTTAAGCTCTAATGGTATTTTCTCCATAAAGTATTGCTATAATCTCCTCAGTAATCCTAACCCACCTTCAAATTCCAATAAATGGATATCGGATCTCCATTATCTTAACAGAATAAAAAAATTATCTAAAAATGCTCTCACAATCGTGTTCCGTGTAGTGCCTACCTTTATAAAATGTGTATGAATATTGATGCCAGATATATTTTCTTAAACTGTTCTTCTACCCAACAATTCTGAAAATCCATGGGAATTAGCTATCATAATATTATGGGCAAAATTATTTGCCTCGGGGACCTTCGTGATGCCTTCATCAATCATAATTCTCATAAGATTATTTGGGAAACTCTCTTCCCTTTTTGCATTTGGGAACTTTGGAAACACAGAAATAACAATAATCTAAATAATCTTAGCTTCCATCTGGACGTTAAAAAACTCATGTACTTTGCATGGGAATATATTTTTTTCACGGAAAAAAATCCCTTTATCACCAAAAAATCCCATTGAGATTATGTGGTTTATACCACCTAAAAATGCTATTAAACTAAACTGTGATGACGCTTTCTCTTCAAGTAACAATGTAGCAGAAATTGGTGGATTATTTCGCAATAGCAATGGTGATTGGATTATGGGATATCATAAAGCAATACGTGCTTCCTTCCCAATTCATGCAGAATTACTAGACCTTCTGGAAGGACTAAGAATTATAGTGGACTTTAAAGATACAAATATTAAAATTAAAACTAATAGAACGGATGTTATTCAACTAATACATGAGGAATGTACTAATTTTCACAATATTATTTTTGAATGCAGATGGTTAATGCACCAACCGAAGCTTCCAATACTGAGGCACAAGTTTAGGGAAGGAAATGAGGTGGCTCATCTACTAGCTAAACAAGCTATGAAGCATCCCCCAATAACAAATGTGTTTACTACCATGTTTGTCCGCCTTTTCTTGCTGAAGAAGAAGTTAAAAAAAAACAAGCATAAATCTTGTAATAGTATAAGAACTATCTCTACTGATGTTTGTTATTTCCTAGCAAGTATGGGCAATAGTAATTTCCTTAATACTATGTCTACTCCTGTAATTTGTCTTTTAAGTAATATAATATCGTGCTTTTATGTTAAAAAAAAAAAGGAAAAGGAAAAAAAATCTAACTAGAAACAAAAGAAAAGTGGTTACATGACTAAGTAGCAAGAAGACATAAAAATAGAATAGTCACATTAAAAAAAGGGCATAAAAATAGAATTGTTTAGTATAATCACATAATTAATTCGGAGTATTAACAATATGACCACCACAAATTTTAAAATTGTTTTAATGTGTATTTAATTGACCGCTAAATTTTCCTTTCTGGGGACCATTACGTATATATGAGATATTCATCATGCTAGGTCATATGTCTTCATCAGTCATTATAATGCATGAAAGAGTTAGTAGTTTTTTTTAATAATTAGAGAACAATAAAAAAATGATTTAAATTCTTTTTTACTTGAAAATTATAGAATGTCAACTCTTTATGCATACGTGAAGACAAAGGCGTTCCAGTATTTCTGTTTGGCTCAAAAGTTAAATATTACTTTACATGCTTAAAACAATAAAAAGAATAGAAAAGCGGTAAATCGTAACCAAATATAGTAAACCTAGATGTGAGATCAATATAATTATGATATATAGGATGTTGCAAAATGACGAACTTTAAGAACAGTTGCTTATCGAAGTTAAGAAAATCGAGAGAGAATGAGAGAGTTGTATTATTGTATAATAACACTGATGCCTTTATAATGGGGATGCCCCATTTATATAGGAAGGGGCCTCTTTTAAAATTATAATAAAAATATTAGAGGGTAGTCGACGTCCTCTTAGTGGAGACGCTCAATCCTGAGTGACGTCGTCCGCGTCCTTACATCTAAACTATACCCCTGTTATAAGGAGTATAAGAGAGGGGTCGTACCCTCATATCGTAAAGACGTGATGGGTCATATTTGGCCGCATAGAGTTCGTCACTCCGCTCATTGGAAGCGTATGTGGCATACGTCTTCAATGGACGGAAATATCGATCCCGTCCTTCGAAGAATTTGACCTTATTGTGAGGGTGGCGACATAATCCGAAAAAGTGGGAAAGTACAGGGCATTGTCGATTCATTGACATGTGGTCAACTTTTTGAAATGACGTCATAGCTGGCATGCATCATGATTATATCTGCTCCCGAGATGGTTCGAGAGACAATTTGACGTTTTGGTTTTCCGCGCCCATTTCGAACCATGCCCTTCGATTTTTGTGTATTTTAGCCCTATAAATAGGAGGAAGGTTCAATCTTTGCAATCTTTCGAACTTCTGAGATTTTTACTCCCTCTTTTCATCTTCTTTGAAAAAGCCAATATCTCTTACTTTAAACCCTTCTGTTTCTATTGAAATCAGTCTCTTTAGCTGTCAAAACTCTATTTATATAAAGAATCATTATGGCAAAACGTGGACAATACAACAGGAGAGGCCAAGATGATGCCCTATCTAGGGTTCCATTATCTTTGGGTGGTGGGAAAAAGGCCCAAAAACCTCTTTTCCCTCTTAGTGCGGACAATGTTCTCCCTAAAGAGATTCATGCTCGAAGGGATTTCCCGACTAAAAGCCAGACCCCCCCTCCCCCATTGGGATCACACGGAGCTTCTACAATCGCATTTGGATGGCCTACGGGGGTGTACAGAATCCCAGACCACGTGGTTATGGAGCGGGCCGGAACCAACTATATTAATGTACACCGGCCGGGATTTTGCACTTTTTATGAGTACGTGTTCCTGATCGGGTACGATCTTCCAATTTACCCTCTGGTGGAGGAGCTTTGCCGCTTCTATAATGTATGTCCGGCTCAGCTTACTCCCTACACTTGGAAGGTGTGTTGCATTATGACAACCTATGCGACCAGGGCCGAACTCGATGTCTCGGTCCATCACCTGTTGCAGTTATTTAGCCGTGGCACGAGGGGCCTGGTTGTCAGCGCAGACGAAAAGACCAATCGCCGCTTCTGGTGCAAGTTATTCTACATCAGGACGGAAGACCTAGTGTATAACCTAAGGGATTCCCAGAGAGGTGGAATCCGGAACGTTAGTGCTTTTTCCCTTATTTAGTATTTTTGCAACCTTTAGCCGTTCTGTCATTATAACTATTTTTTTGCTTTCTCCTTCTTTTTGTAGCAAGGGCTTCTCCACCCCGACCCGTTGAAGACATAAGATCATAGGTAGAAAGGGTGATTCCTTTGGCGGAGGAATGTCGTACATGGTCTGTGTTCCACAATCGATAAGGCCTATCAGGTAACGTCTCAACCAGAATTGGAGATTTTATTTAAGTTTTGATGCTTGACCTATGTTATATTGGCAGGTCGGAACGTCCCCATGAGGAGGAGGAGGAGGAGGCAGAACGTTGCAGCCTCGTCTACAGCAGGGACCGACTCTGGGGATGAGTATGTGCCCTGAGATTCTACAAGTGAGGGCATCCCCGAGGTTTCCCAACCTGAAGTTGTGACTGTGGCTGAGTCCACGAGCAAAGTGCTTCATTTTCCTCTATCCCCTCGACCTGTGGAGGAGGCTTTAGAAGGCAAGGAGCCATCGGAGCAGAAGAGGCTTCGATTGAATCTTGGCAAAGGGTTTGCGATGGAGTACGCGAGAGCGAGTGAGCCCCGTCCAGAGTCTAGGCCAATCTTAATAGATGATACCATTCATTCGGGGAGGTCGGATCCAATGGGAAGGGCAGTTACTGATATCGCCCCCACACGTGTTCTAGAGTGTGGCAGGTCAGCCTCTACCGAGGAGGCGAGTAATGAAGAGAGGGCAGGTCCCGAGATGGCCCCCACGATCGCGGACGCATCGAGGAGGGATCATGCCCATATGGAGATGACGATGGGTGGGTCTAACCGCTGAATTATGATTCCAAGTGGATACAACTTGTTGCAGAATAGCGAGCAAGCCACAGCTGATATGACTCTACTATCTGCGGCCGCCGAGAGTGAGAGTTTAAAGTATATCAGCTACAGGGACTTATCCCGAAGAGTTGCCGGTGTATCTTTGCAGGTATATTTTATTATTTATGTATTATAGAGTAAACCTTGGGTGTATGCTGATTTGTTTTATTTTCTCCAAACCATTGTTTTAGAGGTAGATAGGGGCCATCAACCGTAGAGGAAGGCCGCCACCCTTAAGAGGGTGGTGAAAAAATATAAGGAGTGATGTGCCAAGCACCATACGTTGGCGGACTTATTCCCGCAGGACCTGTAGTTTAAATTTTTTTGTGTAGGCCTGGAGCAGTTAGAGGCTCAGTTGCGGGAGCGAGTGGATCGGCTGGAGAAAGTGGATGACCAGTTGATGGTCGTCTTGGCACAAAATATTGAACTGGAGACTCTTCTCTAGTCGAAGGGGGATGAGTTGGAAATCGGCCGTGGGGTGGCGGCGGAGGCGGTTTATTTGGGTGCCGAGGTCGACACCTTAACCACTGAGCTCAATGCCAGGACGGTCGAGATTGATGCTCTTAGGCATGATGCTACTACCAAGTCTAATGACGGTGTGCCTGGAGAAATACATGATAGGTATACGCTGAAGCCAAACTGGAAGTGTTCGAGGATTTGTTTCCCACTGGTCATGCCACTGAGGCAGAGGTTGAGGATCAGCATAAAGTAGGAAGAAAAATCATCACCGGTATGTATGGCTAATTTTGATTCTTGTGAAATCGCCTATATGTGTGAAATTTGTTAGGTTAGTGTTAATTTGACAAATTGTGTGAAATTCTCAAAGTTGTTGTTGAAATATAAGTGATGTGGTATAGAATATGAACCGAAAATTAAATGAGAGTCGAAATGGGTAAAGAATTGTGAATAATGATTATGTTGGCCTATATGGCACCTTGTGTAAAACAAACGAAACACTTGAGAATTTGTTTATTGTGGAAAGAGATGAAACACTTGAATTGTGGAAATATTGTAACATGGTTGTGATATTGATTTGAAAAATAATTGAGAACATGAAACAATGTGCAAGTTGCTTATTTGAACTTGTTGAAACTGTGTGTAGTACCTTATCCGCTGTTTGAAATTGTTGTGTTTTAAACTGTAAGACGGGGTCGTGTTGCGCGCCGCAACGTGAGGAAATAAGGTGTGGGTTGGGGTGATAAGGGTGGCCGAGGTAATAAGGGTGGTCGGGGGCAATAAGGATGGAAAGCGATCGAAATCGCTATTGAAAATTGATACAAAAATCAATAATGTGAAATTGTGAAAGGAGACAACAGGAGAGTTTGCAACCTGTGGGGCACTGATTGCCCTTTGTTTGACTACTTGTGCTTTACGTGATTGATTGGTTATTGTTAAATTGGTTGATCGTAGAAAGTGCTTTGTGTTGAGAATTATTTGAAATGAGGAAAATGTGGAAACATGGTTGGTTGGCTTAATTAATTGTTGATGTAATTCAATGGCTTGAGTTTACTTGGGACAAAGTTTGTCCATACATACCGGTACAATTCAAGTGTACTGACGTCCCTTTTGCCGGGGACGCTACATTCGTGTTATGATTGTAGGTGGATCAGTAGCAGGCACTTCAGCTCATCGGCGGTAGTATCCTTCTCCTTCCACTGCCCGTTTTGGTGAGCCCCTTTCTTCCTCGGGGCCTTGTGTGGTTCATGCCACTTCGGTTTAAATTTCATTTTGGTTTTGTAAGGTATAGCCGGAGCCTTGTTACCGGCAAGTATTGTATCCCCTTTTTGTATCCTAGAGGCTCTGTAGACATGTAAACTGTGGGACTCCGGTATTATGTATACATTATGTTATGTCGGGCGTTGTAAAAACTGCAAACTTGTTAATGAATCACTCGTATGGTTTTATTTGTTTAATGTGAAATCATTCATGGTTAGTAAGATATTTGGTTAATGAGAAACAATCAACACGGGGGTAACGCGTGGGAATGAAAGGCACCCAGGTCCGCTTGACTGGGGCAACCCGGTCAGGCACCGATCATGTTCCCCGATTTGGGGCGTGACAAACTTGGTATCAGAGCCTAAGGTTTTAAAGTGTCCTAGGATGTCTCAGAGCCGTGTCTAGTAGTGCCCTTCTTATAGGTGTGTTGTCGACCACATCAGATAAGTTGGGGGCTACACGGGCATTTAGGAATTTACCTATTTCTTTGTTAATCTATATCGTGCGGTAAAGTGCAATGTGGAAATATATGTGTCTAATTCGCGCTTTGTTCCCAAATTTTCAGAATATGGCACCTAAGAAGAAGGCTAGACTCGGCCTTAGGGCCAATGCCGACCCAAGTGCAGCTGTTAATCATGTACCCGATGCCGTGGGAGAGAATGACCCACCGGTCCCGAATTTGCATGGCCCATCTGTTCAAAACCCAAGTGTCCCTATTCCAGCCGCGGCAGAGGATGCCACCATTCCTCCTGCCGGTGTTCCTGACTCAGATACAGTTCCCGCTTCGGGCTCTGGTATCTCTAATGAAGATCTTAGGGGAGCCATCCATATGTTAACACAGTTAGTGGCCGCCCAGGCCCAGAGATCCCATGATGCCCCTGCATCCTCCAGCGGACAGGGAGATTCCTTTGGCTCCAGAGTCCATCAATTCTTGCGGTTGGCCCCTCCAGAATTTTCAGGCACCGATCCAGAGGCTGATCCACAGGAATTCCTTGATGAGATATACAAGACCCTCAGAGTGATGAAGGCTACAGATATAGAGGGGGTAGAGTTGGCCTCTTACAGGCTGAAGGGAGTGGCACGTTCATGGTTCGAAATGTGGGAGGATTCTCGTGAGGAAGGGAGCCCTCCGGCCAGATGGGATGAGTTCGTGGATGCATTTATGGACCACTTCATACCTGCTGAGGCAATGGCATCCCGTGCCACTGAGTTCGAGGTTCTCAAACAGGGCAGTATGAGTGTTTGGGAGTATCACATAGAGTTCGTAAGGTTGTCCAAGTACGCTTCTCATTTAGTGTCGACCATGGATGCCCGGGTTCGACGGTTTGTTCAGGGCCTTAGCCCTTTGGTAGTGAATGAGGCCGCCACAGCAGCTTTGCACTCGGATATGAACTATGGGAGGATCGTGGGGTTTGCTCAGGCCACAGAGGCCAGGAAATTGAAGATTCGTGCAGAAAGAGAGAAAGTAGCAGCAGGGCCCGGTCAATGGGTCATTCAGGGAGATCACTTCCAGGGAAAGGGTCATCAGGGCCATCCCAGTCATATGCTCGGTCCTCCGCGAGTGCACCGCCATCCGTGCACAGTCATCAGTAGGGCAGTTACTCGAGACCTGGTTCAGACAGCAGGAGGTCTCGTCAGTCTGGTCGTCCTGGGGTGAGATCCCAGCAGCAGGGGAGACTTACATGCCCCAAGTGTGGGAGATTTCATACAGAGGCTTGCTACCTTGACTTTCCAGTGTGCTTCGGGTGCGGGGTGAGAGGTCACATTCAACGAGACTATCATGCACCCCGTCAGGGTATAGGTAGGGGATCTGCTCAGTCATCCGGTTCTTCAGCTGCTACATCATCAGCGCGTACTCCAGCAGCAGCAGGGCGTGGTGCAGTTAGGGGTGGAGCTCAGGGTAGGGGTGGACCTAGCCGATTCTATGCATTGAGTGGCCGCCAAAATGCGGAGGCTTCTCCAGATGTTGTTACAGGTATCATGTCTGTTCAGGCTATTGATTGCTATGCCCTTATTGATCCAGGGTCCTCTTTGTCTTATGTTACTCCATTCATTGCTTCAAGTTTTGGGATAGTACCCGAACAGCTTCATGAGCCGTTCTCTGTGTCGACTCCAATCGGAGATTCTATTACAGCCTCACAAGTCTATAGGAATTGTGTTGTTACGGAGGGTGGTCCTGATACCACAGCCGATCTTATTGAGCTTGGGATGGTAGATTTTGATGTAAATATGGGGATGGATTGGCTCTATTCGTGCTTTGCCAAACTTGACTGTCGGAAGAGAGTTATGAGGCTCGAGTTCCCTAACGAGCCAGTTATTGAATGGAGAGGAAATGGTGTAGTGCCAAGGGGTAGGTTTATTTCCTACCTTAAGGCTTCGAAGATGATTAAGAAAGGGTGTATCTATCACCTGGTTCGGGTAACGGACACCACCTCAGATGTGCCTACCCTCGAGTCCGTGCCAATTGTAAATGAATTTCCTGAAGTGTTTCCAGATGAGCTTCCAAGCATCCCGCCGGATAGAGAGATTGATTTCGGGATCGATGTAATGCCAAATACTCAGCCAATATCCATTCCACCATACAGAATGGCGCCAGCAGAGTTAAGGGAGTTAAAGGAGCAGCGGAAGGATTTATTAGAGAAAGGGTTCATACGACCGAGTGTGTCGCCGTGGGGTGCTCCGGTTCTCTTTGTCAGAAAGAAGGATGGGTCACTTCGTATGTGTATTGATTATCGACGGCTCAACAAAGTCACCATCGAGAATAAATATCCTTTGCCTCGAGTGGATGATCTGTTTGACCAATTGCGAGGAGCGAAGTTCTTCTCAAAGATTGATTTACGGTCTGGGTACCACCAGTTAAAAATCAGGGAACAAGATATTCCTAAGACCACCTTCAGAACTCGTTATGGTCACTTCGAGTTTTTGGTCATGTCTTTTGGGCTAACCAATGCCCCAGCGGCTTTCATGGACCTTATGAATCGGGTTTTCAAGCCATTCCTAGATTCCTTTTTAATTGTATTCATTGACGACATCCTCATCTACTCTCGGAGCAGGGAAGATCATGCCATTCACCTCAGAGCAGCATTGCAGACCCTTCATCAGCATCAATTGTATGCCAAGTTCTCAAAATGTGAGTTTTGGTTGGAGTCCGTAGCCTTTCTAGGGCATGTTATTTCTAGTGAGGAAATTCAGGTGGATCCTCAAAAGATTGCGGCAGTGAAAGATTGGCCTAGACCCACGACCCCGACAGAGATACGTAGCTTCTTGGGCTTGGCAGGGTACTATCGGAGGTTTGTAGAGGGATTCTCAACCCTCGCTTCACCATTGACAAAACTGACGCAAAAGGCAGTTAAGTTCCAGTGGTTCGAAGCATGTGAGAAAAGTTTCCAGGAATTGAAGTCAAGATTGACCTTGGCACCAGTATTGGCCTTGCCAGAAGGCACAGAGGGATTTGTGGTTTATTGTGATGCCTCCAGGGTTGGTTTGGGATGTGTATTGATGCGGCACGGGAAAGTCATATCTTACGCTTCCAAGCAACTCAAGAATCACGAGAAGAATTATCCGACGCATGATTTGGAGCTTGCAGCTATTGTGTTTGCTTTGAAAATATGGCGGCACTATCTTTATGGAGTTCATGTAGATGTGTTTTCATACCACAAGAGCCTCCGGTATTTGTTCAAGCAGAAGGAGTTGAATCTGAGACAGCGGCGGTGGTTAGAATTGCTCAAGGACTATGATATGAACATATTGTACCATCCAGGGAAAGGCAAATGTGGTAGCCGACGCTCTTAGTCGAAAATCCATGAGTAGTTTGGCTCATTTGGGTGTGGATTAGAGACCCCTGGCTCGAGAGGTTTACCAATTAACCAGTTTGGGGGTTCGTATCTCGGCATCAGACGAGGGGGATATATTGGTGCATAATGGAGCAGAATCATCATTGGTCACGGAAATCAAGGAAAAACAATTCATGGATCCAGCATTGGTTTGGGTAAAGGAAGCAGTCATGAATAACAAGACCTCGGCATTTGTACTCAGCATCGAAGATGGTGTATTGCGGTGTCAAGATAGGCTATGTGTTCCGGATGTGGACGAGCTTCAGGAAAGGGTAATGGCAGAGGCTCATATTTCCAAGTATTCGGTACACCCAAGTTCCACGAAAATGTATCATGACCTTAAGGAGATTTATTGGTGGAACGGTATGAAAAGGGATGTAGCAAGCTTTGTAGCTAAATGTCCGAACTGTCAACAAGTGAAGGCCGAGCATCAACGGCCCGGTGGATTAACTCAGCTTATAGAAATACCAAGGTGGAAATGGGAGATGATCAATATGGATTTTGTGGTAGGGTTACCTCGCACTCGGCGTAAGTTTGACTCAATATGGGTGATAGTGGATCGACTCACCAAATCAGCTCACTTTCTGCCTGTCAAGTCCACTGATATTGCGGAGCAATATGCAAGATTGTACATCAAGGAGATAGTAAGACTTCATGGCACTCCACTTTCTATTATCTCGGATCGCGGAGCTCAGTTCACAGCTAAATTTTGGAAGAAGTTTCAGCAAGGTTTGGGAACTCAGGTGAATCTCAGCACAGCTTTCCATCCGCAGACCGACGGTCAGGCCGAGCGGACCATTCAGACGCTTAAAGATATGTTGCGGGCTTGTGTCTTAGATTTTAAAGGTAATTGGGATGAACACTTGCCACTGATAGAATTTGCTTACAATAACAGCTATCATGCTAGCATTCAGATTGCCCCGTTTGAGGCATTGTACGGGAGAAGATGTAGATCGCCAATCGGGTGGTTTGAGGTAGGTGAAGTGGAATTGCTAGGGCCAGATATGGTGTACGAAGCAATGGAAAAGGTCAAGGTTATTCAGGAGAGAATGAAAACAGCACAGAGTCGTCAAAAGTCCTATGCGGACATTCGTCGAAGGGATTTGGAGTTTCAAGTCGATGATTGGGTGTTCTTGAGGGTATCTCCTATGAAGGGAGTCATGCGATTCGGAAAGAAAGGAAATTGAGTCCTAGGTATGTCGGGCCATATCGGATCGTTCAAAGGATTGGTCAAGTTGCTTATAGGCTAGAGAGTTGCCTCCTGAGATGTCATCAGTGCATCCGGTATTCCATGTGTCCATGTTGAAGAAAGTGATTGGAGATCCATCCACCATCATGCCGGTCGAGGCTATAGAGGTTAATGAAGATTTGTCATATGAAGAAGTTCCAGTTGCCATTCTTGATAGGCAAGTCCGTAAGTTGAGAAATAAGGAAGTTGCCTCTGTTAAAGTATTGTGGCGAAGTCAACAAGTTGAGGAGGCCACATGGGAAGCGGAAAAAGAGATGAAAGAAAAGTACCCCCATTTGTTTGATCAAGCCTAGAAGAAATTAGGTGACCCTTCTACTCCTAGTAACTGCCATCTTGTCTAAGTTGTTTCCCTCTTCGTATTAATAAAGTCTCCTTCACTTTGTAATGAGTTAAATGTGTGGTTGCCTTGGGTCACTTGAACCGTTCTTGATAAATGAAAGCCTTATAAAGATTTACGTGTTAAATAAACAACTAATAGTAAGCGTAGATTGGTAATGGTTGTTAAGTGTACATGGTGTGTTAAATTGGTTAAATAAGGTAAGAATTCATTGAAGTGACTAGTTTATGTGCAATTGTAACAATGTGATAGAATATGTGCATTCGTTGAGGTAAGAAAGTGTATACCGGTTGTGAAAAGTGTTGTATTTGTGTATTGTTGTTTGGTAATGTGTTTCGGGGGCCCTCTGACAGGTGGATATGTCCATAATACAAAGGAAACTCTGGCGAAATCTTTCTAAAATATAAGAGTTAGTCAAAATTTTGATGGTTGCATATCATGTCTTTCAAAACCAACTCATTTATTTCAAAATCCTCATTCGAGGACGAATGATCTTAAGGGGGGGAGGATGTAAGGCCCCGTAAAATTTTTGTGCATAAAACCTAGTAGCTATAGTGTCATGGTCCGAATAATGTGTTAGGAATGCGTAGAGAATAAAGTTTTCCAGAAAAGTGTCAAATATGCGGTCAAGAATGCGACCGCAAACCTGTTATGCGGACCGCATTCTTGCCGCAAAGCTTTCCAGAAAGTCTCCCAAAATCATGTCAAAAATGCGGTCGATATGCGATCGCATAATGAATCTGCGGTGCACTTTGCGACCGCAGATCAAGAATGCGGATCGCATTTTGTTCGCATTTTGTAACAGAGCTTGTGTAAATTTTGAGGCCATTACGCGGTCACTATGCGGACCGCATGTTGATTCTGCGATCGCAAAGTGCACCGCAGAATTGACCCCGGCCCAGATTTTTGTAACATTTTGACCCGATCTCTTCTTTAATATAACACCTTTCTTCTTCATTTTATCATATCATCTTACCAAAATTAGAGAGAGAGAATAGAGGGGTTTTAGAGAGAGACGTTCTTCATCTTCAAACATTGTTCCAACCACTTAATTCCAAGGGATCCTAGGGCAAGGATTCAACTTCCCCAATCTTTTCAAGGTAAAAACCCTAACTATTTTCTTTGATTTTCAGTTTTAAATTGGGTAAAGAGAGGTTTGCATATAATAGCTTTTGAAAATAGAATTTTTACACTCATGCACGATTATTGAACTTGATTTCTAGTAAAAGAAGTGAGTAGAAGTAAGAGTCTTCAAGAACAAGGTTGGCAAGAGTAGGATATCTTGGGTAAGCATAAAGTAGGAAGAAAAATCATCACCAGGTATGTATGGCTAATTTTGATTCTTGTGAAATCGCCTATATGTGTGAAATTTGTTTGGTTAGTGTTAATTTGATAAATTGTGTGAAATTCTCAAAGTTGTTGTTGAAATATGAGTGATGTGGTATAGAATATGAACCGAAAATTAAATGAGAGTCGAAATGGGTAAAGAATTGTGAATAATGATTATGTTGGCCTATATGGCACCTTGTGTAAAACAAACGAAACGCTTGAGAATTTGTTTATTGTGGAAAGAGATGAAACACTTGAATTGTGGAAATATTGTAACATGGTTGTGATATTGATTTGAAAAATAATTGAGAACATGAAACAATGTGCAAGTTGCTTATTTGAACTTGTTGAAGTTGTGTGTAGTACCTTATCTGCTGTTTGAAATTGTTGTGTTTTAAACTATAAGGCGGGGTCGTGTTGCGCGCCGCAACGTGAGGAAATAAGGTGTGGGTTGGGGTGATAAGGGTGGCCGAGGTAATAAGGGTGGTCAGGGGAAATAAGGATGGAAAGCGATCGAAATCGCTATTGAAAATTGATACAAAAATCAAAAATGTGAAATTGTGAAAGGAGACAGCAGGAGAGTTTGCAACCTGTGGGGCACTGATTGCCCCTTTGTTTGACTACTTGTGCTTTACGTGATTGATTGGTTATTGTTAAATTGGTTGATCGTGGAAAGTGCTTTGTTTTGAGAATTATTTGAAATGAGGAAAATGTGGAAACATGGTTGGCTGGCTTAATTAATTGTTGATGTAATTCAATGGCTTGAGTTTACTTGGGACAAAGCTTGTCCATACATGCCAGTACAATTCAAGTGTACTGACGTCCCCTTTGTCGGGGACGCTACATTCGTGTTATGATTGTAGGTGGATCAGTAGCAGGCACTTCAGCTCATCGGCAGTAGTATCCTTCTCCTTCCACTGCCCGTTTTGGTGAGCCCTTTCTTCCTCGGGGCCTTGTGTGGTTCATGCCACTTCTGTTTAGATTTCATGTTGGTTTTGTAAGGTATAGCCGGAGCCTTGTTACCGGTAAGTATTGTATCCCCTTTTTTATATCCTAGAGGCTCTGTAGACATGTAAACTGTGGGACTCCAGTATTATGTATACATTATATTATGTCGGGCGTTGTAAAAACTGCAAACTTGTTAATGAATCACTCGTATGGTTTTATTTGTTTAATGTGGAATCATTCATGGTTAGTAAGATATTTGGTTAATGAGAAACAATCAACACAGGGGTAACGCGTGGGAATGAAAGGCACCCAGGTCCGCTTGACTGGGGCAACCCGATCAGGCACCGGTCATGTTCCCCGATTTGGGGCGTGACAATGATGCTACTACCAAGTCTAATGGCGGTGTGCCTGGCGAAATACATGATAGGTATACGCTGAAGCCAAACTGGAAGTGTTCGAGGATTTGTTTCCCACTGGTCATGCCACTGAGGCAGAGGTTGAGGATCAGCATCATTTGGTTTGGGTTGCTCGAGAAGCCTGTGGGTACAATTCCAATTCTCCAGACCGGACGGTCTATACCTCAGAAGACATTAACTGTCTAGCTTCTGGATCCTAGATTTCTACGGCTTAACGGGTTGACGACGGCAGTGGAAGAGATGATGAGCCAGCTGATGACGCCGGATAGGGTAGAGGTGGCTAAGACTTGTATTTGTTTCCCTTTTATAGTTTTGTGGGGGTGTAAATAGATCCCTTTGTATATATATACTTTCTTTGGGAATAATAAAAGCCGTTCTTTTGCTATTTCTCTCGGTATCTTTTATTTAGTGTGTTTGCCATAGTTATATATGTGATATCGGCCGTTGTTGAGTTGTTTTTCTTTTTTCGGTCAAGCTGAGTTGACTTATTACGACTGTGGCCTTGGCCATTTATAAATTGGATATGGGCATCACCATGTAAGTGATCTCGACTCTATCGAGTTAACTTGTCATAGTCGAGCCAAGTCGACTTATTACGACAGTGGCCTTGGCCATTTATTCTGTGACGACCCAAAGGGTCATCACTTGTTTTATTAATCATTCCGAGCTTTTGAGGTCTTGAAAACCTCATTTATAGTTGCCTCGATTTGCGTGCACAGTCAGGGCACAAAGCTGGAAAATATTTATGTTGAAATATGTGAAATATGTGAAAAAGTTGAAGAATTTTGATATTAATATTGATATGGTTGACTTTAGTCAACATTTTTGGTAAACGGACCCGGATCCGTGATTTGACGGTCTCAGAAAATCCGTAGAAAAATATGGAACTTGGGCGTATGCCGGGAATTGAAATCCGAGGTCTAGAACCCCGGTAAAAGAATTTTTCGGTTAAATTATTTTCTGAAAAGGTTTAAGGGAAATGAAACTGAAATTTGATTAAAAAGTGGTGATATCGGGCTTGTATTTTGGTTTCGACGCCCGGTACAGGTCATATATATTGGTTAAGCGCTTCCTGTAAAGTTTGGTTGAAAACGGACGTCGTTTGACGTGTTTCGGCCTTAAATTGGAAAGTTTGGAAATTATGAAATTTTAAAGAATTCTTGAGTTTTAAGGCTCAATTCATTGATTTTAATGTTATTTTAGCGATTTGATCGCGCGAGCAAGTTCGTATGATGTTTTTGAGTTAGTGTGCATATTTGGTTTGGAGCCCCGAGGGCTCGGGAGTGTTTCGGAGGTGGTTCGGGGTGTTTTTGAACTTAAGAAAAGCTGCAGAAATCTGCAGCAGACAATTCTTCATCGCGTTCGCGTCCAGGCGGTCGCGTTCGCGATGGTCAACTTATTTCCTTCAACGCGTTCGCGTCCAGGTAGTCGCGTTCGCGATGGCCAACCATTTCCTTCATCGCGTTCGCGTACCGCTACCCGCGATCGCGTAGTATTAAATTTGAACCCAACCCTTTCCTATACGCGTTCGCGTGGTTGTTCCCGCGTACGCGTAGACCAAATTGTAAGCCCTCAGAATTTTCTCTTCGCGTTCGCGACAGGCCCTATGCGAACGCGATGTGTAACATCGTTTCTTCATCGCGAACGCGACCGGGGTGTCGCGAACGCGATGAAGAAATTATTGCCCGGTGAATTTAATCCCAAAACAGAACACTTACGGGATTTTTCCCATTTTCACAAAACTCTCTCTTCTCCACAACTTCTTGGGCGATTCTTGAGCAATCCTTCTTCATACTTCTTGGGTAAGTGATTCTTGACTCTTTTTCTTCATTTTCCATCAATATTATTTGAATTCCTAAGCCTAAACATGTGTAAATGAGTAGAAAAATTAGAGAATTAAGTTTAATAAGGGTTTCAAAGAATTTGCGATCTAGACCTCGTTTTGGAGTCGAACTTAAGAACAAATTGTATATTTGAACTCATGGAGGATTGGGTGAACTTATTTTGGTTCGAAACTTGAGTTTCGATTATGTGGGCCCGGGGTCGATTTTTACTATTCCGGGCGCAGAATGTTGTAAAAACCATATTTAGCAATATGAACTAGTTTGTTAAGTAGAATTGATGATATTAAATCAATTGTGTATAGATACGATTGGATTGGAGTCAAATTCAAAAGGAAAAGGCATTGCTACGGATTGAATCGTTCGTAAACTTTCGAGGTAAGTGTTTGTTCTATCCTAGCTTGTAGGAATAGGAATTCAGTTATGAATAAATTGTTGATTAAGAGTTAATGGTGTTATACCGGTAATGAAGATAAATTGTTGAAATTATTATCAATTATTGGTTTAAAACCGGTAATTATAAATATTGTTGATATAGAGATTATTGGCTAAATGCCGGTAATATATATAATTATGAATTGGGATCGTGTGGCGCGCCGACCACTTATATATTTATGAACTGGGATCGTGTGGCGCGCCGACCACTTATATATTTATGAATTGGGATCGTGTGGCACGCCGACCACAAAGTGACTTAAATCTTGGCATTGGCCATAGTTGCCGGTAGCCTATTGATATATTTGGGGAGCGGGTGGTACGCCAACCACAAGATATAATTACTGTGATAATTGGGAGCGGGTGGTACGCCTACCACGAGAGATAATTACTGTGATAGTTGGGAGCGGGTGGTACGCCTACCACGAGACATGAAATGAGAGAGGAATTGAGACATGAAAGTAAGATTTATTACGTTGATTAGATTATTCTGGATATCGTGAGTTATTGACTGTTATTTCAGAGCCGAGTATTTCCTTATAAATGTATTGTATATATATATCAATATTGCAACTGTACAGGTTTATGTGGGTGAGTGGCCTTAGCCTTGTCACTAGTTCGTTGGGATAGGCCGAGGCACTTACCGGCACATGGGGTCGGTTGTGCTTGATACTACACTCTGCGCTCTTTTTGCGCGGATACGGGTTACGGACAGCGGCGGCGGCGGTAGCGACTTGTGGATTTTCCGACTACGAGACTACGTGGTAGCCTTGCAGAGGCGTCCGCGGGATCCGTTGTCTCTTATCTATGCTTTTCATTACGTTATCTCATGAATCGAGATAAACGGCTTGTATTTTCTTTTAGACAATTATGTGTATTATTCTTAGAAGTTCGTGAGTATTGTGACACCGAGTCTTGGGTAGTGTATCATGTTTGGGTTTTCTTTATCATATTTGACTAAGTCTTCAGCTAATTTTGATTATTCCGCTTGTAATTTATATGTTTTAATAATAAGTCTTAATAAGAATTTGGCAATTAATGGAGGTGTAACTAATATTTGGCTTGCCTAGCTTCCATTTAGTAGGCGCCATCATGACCCCGATGGTGGGAAATTCGGGTCGTGACAAGTTGGTATCAGAGCACTAGGTTGCACAGGTCTCACAACTCACGAACAACCTTAGTAGAGTCTGAAGGATCGGTACGGAGACGTCTGTATTTATCCTCCAGAGGCTACGGAGTTAGGAAAATATTCCCTTTATTCTTTCCGGTCGTGCGACTTGATCTTTTAAATGTTAATTGAACTTCTACTCTGTTCTTCCGCAGATGGTAAGGACACGTGCATCCTCATCTACTGACTAGCAGCCCGAGGTCCCAGCAGCGGCAGCTCCCGCTAGGGGTAGAGGCCGAGGTCGAGGTCGTCCTAGAGGACAAGGTAGGGGCGGAGCTCAGCCCCGAGCAGCAGCACGAGTGGCAGAACCTCAGGTTCATATCGAGGAGGAAGTTCCAGCCCCAGCAGCTCCAGTAGGCCCAGCTCAGGTCCCAGGAGGAGCTTTGTTTTCACCGGATCTTCAGGATGCTTTGGTCCGGATAGCAGGTTTTATGGACAATATCACTAGAGCAGGTTTATTACCAGTAGCACCAGCCACTTCTCAGGCTGGGGGAGGTAATCAGACTCCTGCTACGCGCACTCCGGAACCAGTAATTCCCCAGGCTCAGGTTCCTGTGATTCAGCCAGTTGAGGCAGCTCAGCATGTTATTGTGATACCGTCTAATGATGGTGCAGCTATGTCCGCTGACGCGTTATGGAGATTGGACGGGTTTACCAAGCTGTTCACTACCACATTCAGTGGCACTCCTTCAGAGGATCCACAGGATTTCCTATACAGCTGCCACGAAGTTCTCCGTACTATGGGTATTGTGGAGACTAATGGTGTGGATTTTGGTACTTTTCGGTTATCTGGTTCCGCCAAGACTTGGTGGAGAGATTATTGTCTAACCAGGCCGGCGGGATCGTCATCTTTGACTTGGGAGCGGTTTGCAGAATTATTCTTGGAGAAGTTCCTTCCAGCAACTCAGCGGGAGGTTATGCGCAGGACAATTTGAGCGTCTTCATCAGGGTTCTATGTCTGTCACACAGTACGAGACTAGGTTCGGGGACCTGGCTCGTCATGCTATTATCATACTTCCCACAGATCGGGAGAGAGTGAGGAGGTTTATTGATGGCTTGAATCGGCCAATTCGGCTACAGATGGCTATGGGGGCAGGAACTGAAATCACTTTTCAGGAGGCGGCTAATGCAGCCCGCCGGATCGAGATGGCTCTGTCACAGGGAGCGAGACATGGATCAGATAAGAGATCTCGTAATTCGGGTAGATTCAGTGGTACCTCGTCTGGAGATAGAGATTTTCATGATAGAGGCCATCCTCCTAGGCCTTATCAGTCAGCTCTTCAGGTTTCTCATGATGTTTCTGGTGATCGTAATTCTCGGCCACGCTACTCTGATCAGCAGCCTATCAGTGCACCACCACTTTGCTATTTTCAGCAGCCGAGGGCTTGTTTTACGTGCGGTGATCTTAGGCACATTGCAAAGTATTGCCCTCGAGCTTCTGACAAATCTCACCAGCAGGGTTCTCGTGCCATGATTCAGGCCCCAGTTCCCTCACAGCCTGCCCAGCCGGCTAGAGGCGGAGGTAGAGGACACAGAGGTGGAGGTAGAGGTCATAGAGGTGGAGCTCGGACCGATAGAGGTAGAGACCAGCCAGCAGCTGATCGTCCTAGAGATACTGCTCAGGGTGGTGGGGCACAGCCCCGATGTTATGCACTTCCCGCCAGACCAGAGGCTGAGTCTTCTGATGCCGTCATTACGGGTATTATTTTGGTTTGTGATAGAAAGGCATCAGCATTATTTGACCCTGGGTCTACATATTCGTATGTGTCTTCCTATTTTGCACCATACTTGATTCAGCCCAGTGATCCATTGAGTGTTCCTGTTCATGTGTCTACACCGGTAGGCGACTCTATTGTGGTTGATCGAGTTCATCGGTCATGTATTATAGTAATTGAGGGTCTCGAGACCCGTGCTGATTTATTACTCCTAAATATGGTGGACTTTGATATTATACTAGGCATGGAGTGGCTATCTCCGTATCATGCTATTTTAGATTGCCATGCCAAGACTGTGACTTTAGCCCTGCCGAATTCGCCTCGTATAGAGTGGAAAGGAATTTCAGGTCATACTAGCCGTAATGTTATTTCTTATGTTAAAGCTCAGCGTATGGTTGGAAAGGGATGCTTGGCTTATTTGGCCTATATCCGTGATTCTAGTGCTGAGGTTCCTTCTATTGACTCTGTGCCTGTGGTTCGCGAATTTCCTGAAGTATTTCCTTCAGACTTGCCAGGGTATGCCGCCCGATAGGGACATTGATTTTTGCATTGATTTGGCTCCAGGCACTCAGCCCATTTCCATTCCCCCATATCGTATGGCTCCGCCAAAGTTAAAAGAATTGAAGGAACAATTGCAGGATTTACTTGAAAAGGGTTTCATTAGACCCATTGTTTCGTCGTGGGGTGCACCATTATTATTTGTGAAGAAGAAAGATGGTTCGATGAGAATGTGCATTGACTATCGACAGTTAAACAAGGTGCCTATCAAAAATAAATATCCACTTCAGCGAATTGATGATTTATTTGACCAGCTTCAGGGTGCCAAGGTATTTTCAAAGATAGATTTGAGATATGGCTATCATCAGCTGAAGATTAGGGCATCTGATGTCCCTAAGACAGCGTTCCGTACTCGGTATGGACATTATGAATTTTTGGTCATGTCTTTTGGGTTGACAAATGCTCCAACAGCATTTATGGAATTAATGAATCGGGTGTTCCGACCTTATTTAGACTTGTTTGTAATAGTCTTCATTGATGACATATTAATATATTCCCGCGGTCAGGAGGAGCATGCGCAACATCTCAGAGTGGCCTTACAGACTCTGAGAGATAGCCAGCTATATGCAAAATTTTCAAAGTGTGAATTTTGGCTAAGTTCAGTTGCATTCCTGGGTCATATTGTGACGGCAGCAGGTATTCAGGTTGATCCGAAGAAAATTGAGGCAGTCAAGAGCTGGCCTAGACCGACATCAGCCACGGATATTCGGAGTTTCTTGGGGTTAGCGGGTTATTATCGCCGATTCGTAGAAGGATTTTCGTCTATTGCAACCCCACTGACCAGATTGACCCAGAAGGGTGTTCAATTTGAATGGTCCGATGAATGTGAGGCGAGCTTTCAAAAGCTCAAGACAACCTTGACCACGGCACCGGTATTGGTTTTACCCACAGGTACGGGACCTTATACTGTTTATTGTGATGCTTCCCGTATTGGGCTTGGTGCAGTGTTAATGCGGGATGGCAAGGTTATTGCCTATGCTTCGAGGCAGTTGAAGATTCATGAGAAGAACTATCCAGTGCATGATCTAGAATTGGCGGCGATTATTCACGCATTGAAGATCCGGAGGCATTATTTGTATGGTGTAGCATGTGAAGTATACACCGATCATAAGAGTCTTCAGTATTTGTTTAAGCAGAAAGAGTTGAATATGAGAGCAGAGAAGGTGGCTAGAGTTGCTAAAAGACTATGATGTTACTATTTTATATCACCCAGGTAAGGCCAATGTGGTGGCCGATGCATTGAGTAGAAAGTATGCCAGCATGGGTAGTCTTGCATATATTCCGGTCAGTCAGAGACCATTAGCTATAGATGTCCAGGCCTTAGCTAACCGGTTCGTGAGATTAGACATTTATGAGCCTAGCAGGGTGTTAGCTTGCACGGTCGCTCGTTCTTCCTTATTTGAGCGTATCCGTGAGAGGCAATTTGATGATCCTTATTTGCGTGAGTTGAGAGATACAGTACAGCGGGGAGGTGCCACACAGGTAAATCTAGATGATGATGGGGTATTGAAATTGCGGGGTCGAGTTTGTGTGCCCAATGTCGAAGGGATTCGAGAGTTGATCTTAGCGGAGGCCCACAGTTCGCGGTATTCTATTCACCCAGGCGCCGCGAAGATGTACCAGGACTTACGGCAGCACTATTGGTGGCGCAGAATGAAGAAAGATATCGTTGCGTATGTCGTTCGGTGTCTAAATTGTCAGTAGGTGAAATATGAGCACCAGAGACCTGGTGGTGTATTCCGGAGGATTGAAATTCCCGAGTGGAAATGGGAGCGGATCACTATGGATTTCGTTACTGGACTTCCTTTGACTCGGAGGAAATTTGATGCTATTTGGGTCATTGTTGATAGGCTGACCAAGTCGGCACACTTTATTCCAGTATCTGTCTCCTACTCGTCGGAGAGGTTAGCGGAGGTTTACATTAGGGAGATTGTTCGTCTCCATGGAGTGCCAGTATCTATTATCTCTGATCGGGGTACGCGGTTTACCTCGCGGTTCTGGAGAGCGGTCCAGCAGGAGTTAGGCACCCAGGTTCAGTTGAGTACAGCATTTCATCCTCAGACGGATGGCCAGTCCGAGAGGACTATTCAGATTCTAGAGGACATGCTTCGAGCCTGTGTTATTGATTTCGGAGGCTCGTGGGACCGGTTTCTGCCATTAGCAGAGTTCGCCTACAATAACAGTTACCAATCTAGCATCCAGATGGCTCCGTATGAGGCGTTGTATGGTAGGCGATGTCGATCACCAGTTGGATGGTTTGAGCCGGGAGAGGCTCGGTTGTTGGGTACAGACTTAGTTCAGGAGGCCTTGGATAAGGTCAAGACTATTCAGGAGAGATTGCGTTCAGCTCAGTCCAGGCAGAAGACTTATGCGGATCATAAGGTTTGAGATGTGCATTTCATGATTGGTGAACGAGTATTGCTCCGAGTGTCGCCTATGAAGGGCGTGATGAGGTTCGGGAAGAAGGGCAAGCTCGGCCCTAGGTATATTGGTCCATTTGAGATTCTAGACAGAGTGGGAGGGGTGGCTTACAGATTAGCTTTGCCGCCTAGCTTATCAGCCGTGCATCCAGTTTTTCATGTATCTATGCTTCGGAGATACCACGGCGATCCCACACATGTGTTAGACTTCAGTACTGTCCAATTGGACAATGATCTATCTTACGAGGAGGAGCGGTACCCATCCTAGACCGGCAGGTTCGACAGTTGAGGTCGAAGAGTTATCCTTCTGTGCGTGTTCAGGTGGAGAGGTCAGCCTCCTGAGGCATCGACCTGGGAGTCCGAGTCTGATACGCGGAGCCGTTACCCACATTTGTTTCCTGACTCGGGTACTTCTTTCTTTTGTCCGTTCGAGGACGAACGGTTGTTTTAGAGGTGGAGATTGTGACGACCCAAAGGGTCATCACTTGTTTTATTAATCATTCCGAGCTTTTGAGGTCTTGAAAACCTCATTTATAGTTGCCTCGATTTGCGTGCACGGTCCGGGCACAAAGCTTGGAAAATATTTATGTTGAAATATGTGAAATATGTGAATAAGTTGAAGAATTTTGATATTAATATTGATATGGTTGACTTTAGTCAACATTTTTGGTAAACGGACCCGGATTCGTGATTTGACGGTCTCAAAAAATCCGTAGTAAAATATGGAACTTGGGCGTATGCCCGGAATTGAAATCCGAGGTCTAGAACCCCGGTAAAAGAATTTTTCTGTTAAATTGTTTTATGAAAATGTTTAAGGAAAATGAAACTGATTTTTTATTAAAAAGTACTGGTATCGGGCTCGTATTTTGGTTCCGACGCCCGGTACAGGTCATATATATTGGTTAAGCGCTTCCCGTAAAGTTTGGTTGAAAACGGACGTCGTTTGACGTGTTTCGGCCTTAAATTGGAAAGTTTGGAAATTATGAAATTTTAAAGAATTCTTGAGTTTTAAGGCTCAATTCATTGATTTTAATGTTATTTTAGCGATTTGATCGCACGAGCAAGTTCGTATGATGTTTTTGAGTTAGTGTGCATATTTGGTTTGGAGCCCGAGGGCTCGGGAGTGTTTCGGAGGTGGTTCGGGGTGTTTTTGAACTTAAGAAAAGCTGCAGAAATCTGCAGCAGACAATTCTTCATCGCGTTCGCGTCCAGGCGGTCGCGTTCGCGATGGTCAACTTATTTCCTTCAACGCGTTCGCGTCCAGGTAGTCGCGTTCGCGATGGCCAACCATTTCCTTCATCGCGTTCGCGTATCGCTACCCGCGATCGCGTAGTATTAAATTTGAACCCAACCCTTTCCTATACGCGTTCGCGTGGCTGTTCCCGCGTACACGTAGACCAAATTGTAAGCCCTCAGAATTTTCTCTTCGCGTTCGCGACAGGCCCTATGCGAACGCGATGTGTAACATCGTTTCTTCATCGCGAACGCGACCGGGGCATCGCCAACGCGATGAAGAAATTATTGCCCAGTGAATTTAATCCCAAAACAGAACACTTACGGGATTTCTCCCATTTTCACAAAACTCTCTCTTCTCCACAACTTCTTGGGCGATTCTTGAGCAATCCTTCTTCATACTTCTTGGGTAAGTGATTCTTGACTCTTTTTCTTCATTTTCCATCAATATTATTTGAATTCCTAAGCCTAAACATGTGTAAATGAGTAGAAAAATTAGAGAATTAAGTTTAATAAGGTTTTCAAAGAATTTGCGATCTAGACCTCGTTTTGGAGTCGAAATTAAGAACAAATTATATATTTGAACTAATGGAGGATTGGGTGAACTTATTTTGGTTCGAAACTTGAGTTTCGATTATGTGGGCCCCGGGTCGATTTTTACTATTCCGGGCAGAATGTTGTAAAAACCATATTTAGCAATATGAACTAGTTTGTTAAGTAGAATTGATGATATTAAATCAATTGTGTATAGATACGATTGGATTGGAGTCAAATTCAAAAGGAAAAGGCATTGCTACGGATTGAATCGTTCGTAAACTTTCGAGGTAAGTGTTTGTTCTATCCTAGCTTATAGGAATAGGAATTCAGTTATGAATAAATTGTTGATTAAGAGTTATTGGTGTTATACCGGTAATGAAGATAAATTGTTGAAATTATTATCAATTATTGGTTTAAAACCGGTAATTATAAATATTGTTGATATAGAGATTATTGGCTAAATGCCGGTAATATATATAATTATGAATTGGGATCGTGTGGCGCGCCGACCACTTATATATTTATGAACTGGGATCGTGTGGCGCGCCGACCACTTATATATTTATGAATTGGGATCGTGTGGCACGCCGACCACAAAGTGACTTAAATCTTGGCATTGGCCATAGTTGCCGGTAGCCTATTGATATATTTGGGAGCGGGTGGTACGCCTACCACAAGATGTAGTTATTGTGATAGTTGGGAGCGGGTGGTACGCCTACCACGAGATATGAAATGAGAGAGGAATTGAGACATGAAAGTAAGATTTATTCTATTGATTAGATTATTCTGGATATCGTGAGTTATTGATTGTTATTTTAGAGCAGAGTATTTCCTTATAAATGTATTGTATATATATATATCTATATTGCAACTGTACAGGTTTATGTGGGTGACCGGCCTTAGCCTTGTCACTAGTTCGCTGGGATAGGCCAGGCACTTACCAGCACATGGGGTCGGTTGTGCTGATACTACACTCTGCGCTCTTTTTGCGCGGATACAGGTTACGGACAGCAGCAGCGGCGGTAGCGACTTGTGGATTTTTCGACTACTGAGACTACGAGGTAGCCTTGCAGGCGTCCGCAGGACCCGTCGTCTCTTCTATCTATGCTTTTCATTTTGTTATCTCATGTAATCGAGATAAACAGCTTGTATTTTCTTTCAGACAATTATGTGTATTATTCTTAGAAGTTCGTGAGTATTGTGACACCGGTCTTGGGTAGTGTATCATGTTTGGGTTTTCTTTATCATATTTGACTAAGTCTTCCGCTAATTTTGATTATTCCGCTTGTAATTTATATGTTTTAATAATAAGTCTTAATAAGAATTTGGTAATTAATGGAGGTGTAACTAATATTTGGCTTGCCTAGCTTCCATTTAGTAGGCGCCATCATGACCCCGATGGTGGGAAATTCGGGTCGTGACATATTCGTTGGAGATGGCCGTGACCATGTAAGTGATCTTGACTATGTCGAGTTAACTTGTTGTAGTCAAGCTAAGTTGACTTATTACGATAGTGTCCTTGGCTGTTTATACGTTGGAGATGGTCCTAACCATGTAAGTGATCTTGACTATGTCGAGTTAACTTGTCGTAGTCGAGCTAAGTCGACTTATTACAACAGTGGCCTTGGTTATTTATATGTTGGAAATGGTCATGACCATGTGTCACACCTCCTTTTGGCGCAGGCCCGCGAGGGCGCGAATATAAAAAGGAGTTTTTCCAATTAAAGGACAATCAAAACGGGATTCATTTATTGAGACATTCAGAGTCGCCACTTGGGAGATTTATGGTGTCCCAAGTCACCGGTTGAATCCTGAATTGAGGAAAGGTTTGACTCTATTTAACAGTCTGCGTACCAGAAATCCGGATAAGGAATTCTGTTAACCGGGAGAAGGTGTTAGGCATTCCCGAGTTCCGTGGTTCTAGCACGGTCGCTCAACTGTTATATTTGGCTTGATTATCTGATTTTAATACAAATATGAACTAATGTGCAAACTACCACTCCAAACCGTTTTAATTGTTAGAAGAAAAATATAATGTCGTGAGAATATATCTCGAATTCCGTCACATAAATGTGTCCGCAATTTTTGATATATTCCGACTTCATTGGGATTTGGATTGGGGTCACATAAATGTGTACCCGAAATTAGGGAGGTATTATTATTAAATACGCGCTTAAAGATGCTAACGCATTATTATTTTTTGAGAAAAGCCGCGGAATTTGCTAAACGGCATGTCCCGTAATCTAAGTAATATTTATTAAAAGAGAAAAATTCTAATTAATTACGAGTTAAAAATATGTAGCACACTAATTGCTAGATTAACCGACATTGATGGAAGAGAAATTACTTTTAAAACAATTTTTTTTAAAATAAAATATATATAAAAATTTCAATTTCGAAATTACCAATAAAAATAAAATTAAAATTTCGAAATTATAAGTAAAATAAAATAAAATTTCGAAATTACAAATAGAATAAAATAAAATTTCGAATTTTGTAAATAAAAGATAAAATTTGACGACTAAATATTCGAAAGAAACTGAACATAACTAGATTAAAACTTATAGTGTTATATGGAAACATTTAAAAAATAATTCCTAAAGTGGCTACATTTTTATGGATTTGTATTAAAAAAACAAAAGGAATCGAATCTTCTTTATTAAACAATTTGATTAGAATTATAACTTAATGAACGTATTAAAATAGGTGCAACTGACAAATTATAATTAAATTAACACAAAAGAAAATTATGTCATGCCTTACTAAAATCGAGTTATAGATAAAATATGGCATGTATAAGTAATATATTAAAATAAACCAACTACCCCATGCTGAACAAAATAATTAAATTTCTAATCGAATTTTTACAATTAATTTGGCAAACTTCTATTAATTAAAATCCTGTCTCGTGTCATATTTTTATAAATAAGCATTACTAAAATCTGAAATGACAAATAACATAAAAAGATATATATCAAAATAAACTAACCATTTTTAATTAAATTGAATTAATCATTTTTTGAAAATAAAGAAATTAATCGCTGATGGACGTCATTAACTAGATTAAACACTAGCTTACATATTGCCTAATAAAATTTGATACAAAGGAATCGTATAATAAAATTAAATACATAATTATATATATATATATATATATATATATATATATATATATATATATATATATATATATATATATATATATATATATATATATATATATATATATATATATATATATATATATATACTACTACTACTACTACTACTACTAAGACTTAAATTGCAATTATACGGAATACTTTACTAATAATAGTTAAAAGCCGCAAATGAATTAATTAAAACATACTATTCATAGCGCTTTTAATAAATTATAAAAACTAAAGTTAATTAGTAAACCGCATCCTATTTTTATTATTAAGAAAATTTTAATCGAAATTGCGCAAACGCATATTCCAAATTAATAAAGAGGTTTACAATTATATTACGCGAAACGTATATATAATCGTAATATTAATCTAAATCGGTCGTAAAACAAAATTATGAATATTTATCGATTTGTTAGATCTAAATTACTGAACAAATTAATTAAATAACTATTATTAACACTACATATTATGGCTATTAACTCATACTTGACATACTAAATTTATAATAAAGGAGAAAAACTTAACGAGGTACAACAGTCAAATAGTTATATAAAATACATCCTTAATCTTAAACATAAAACATAAAATAAACAACTCAGAATTTAACACGAATATTATTAATACATAATCAAATTTCAGGTCCAAACTTTGACTATGCTTTGACTGATGTCCATGGGAATACCTGAACAAGAATAGGAGAGGAAAATAATCAATATGAGCAATAATTCCAGCAGTGCAACAAAAACAACCAGCAAACCAGTAACAGATTTTAAAACCAATTAAAAACTTCTAATAGCAACAAGCATCAGCACCCAAAACAGGCAACTGAAATAATTCTCAACTCTCAAATTCTCACTATCTTTTTTAGTATTCAAGACCTCTCAAGTGTATATGTTATCTTTTTTCTCAGTGTCTGCTCTCTTCTTTTTCTATCCGTCTCTTCTCTCCTCTCTTTTTGTTCAGTCTAAGATTTTTTCTTTCTGCCCGTATGTGTCTTATATACAAAATCCAGTACCCTTTTTTCAATTTAAAATTCCAAATCTGTCCAATTCCCACCCCTTAAAGTCCAACTAGACCCATTTTATTTCAACCCTACAATATCTACCCTATTAATTAACAATAAAAATGTACCCCCTACCTAAGTAGCAACCTCCTAACAGCAGCCCCTAGTTAATCAACTGTTTAATTACCCCACAAGAATTAACAGCAGCCATCAATAATTCCTCGACAGATTACTAATACCAAATCTGTTTCAAACCTTTGAATCCTAGAATACTCTTTGCCTATTCAACACAATTGCAGACATAATAGACTAAAGACTGAAAACAAAAATCAACCAATAACTCAATTGGAATTCTAAATCAAATAACAATTTGGTGTAATTAAGGTACAAACTTGGCATAGACTCAAACCAAATACTTTAGCCAAAATTAACTATGGGAGTAGGTCAATTTTCCCCCCAATTCCTCAATCTCCATTAATTCTGTTTTCATGTATTACAACTTTCAATCTCAGCTCGGTACACTCACTGTTGGCAGCATCATAGACTTCTGATTTCTCTTGAAGTTCAGTTATTCTAGCCATTAACTTAAAAGTCTATTTGTCTTGAACTAAAGATGAAAGAGTAACGTGGAAACCATAAGAAATAGATGGTAAAGTAGTAAACAAGGACATTGGTAATAGACATTTCAACATCTCTCTTCCTATGTTCCAATAATTATGAAGAAAATTCTTGAATCTATTGAAAAAATTAAGAACAGGAAAGCAGCTTGCAAGAAACACAGAGCAAACTCATCCATAGTTGGATTTCATTACTATATACTAACATCTTTTGTTGAGTTTTCTTCTCACATTCTTTGCCGAGAGAGTTAGGGTGTGCGAATGGTGGGATTCTCGTTTGCAGCAGCGCCATCTCTATTGGCGTCTGTTTTGGTTGAAGATCCAAGAACGAGGAGGTCGTTTGGAGTCGCTGGTTACCGGCGGCTATGGAGGAGAGTGGTCACCGGCGTGGGAGTTGGCGTCGGCTATAGAGGAGAGTGGTCACCGGCGGCTGCGATTTGAAGAGTGTAGATGGGAGTTGAGGTCATGGCTGGCGGACTGGCGGGTTTGTGTGGTCGGTTGATTTCCGGTGTAGCGGCTACTGGGCGGCGGCTAGAGAGGATGAAGAAAGGGGGTGAAGTGTTTTAGGTTTAGGGTTAGGAAGAAATGAAAATAAAATGAGAGAGTGGATTGTTTGGGTTAGGGGCGGACCGGGTCAACGGGTCGATCAAGTGGATTTGGACTAGATTGGTGGGAATTTCGTTTGGGCTTTTGGATTGAATTTGGATTTGGCCCAAATTTGATTTCCTTCTCAAGTTATACACTAAATTACCTAAAAACAAACTAATTTAACCTTAATAAAAATAATTAATCACAACTATATATTAAATCACACGATTTGGATATTAAGACTAATAATACTAATTTAAATTATACACTAAAATCAACTTAAAATGCCAAATTACTTAATCAAATTCAACAATTAAACTTATGAACACATGAAATTAATTTCCAATTAAATTCTACAATTAATTTCATGAACAAACATATAATCAACAATATACAGAAATCAAGGTCCGATTCAAAAACAAACTTAATAGAACTCAATAATTAATTGAACTATAAATTAAATCTAACAACATTACAATCAAAATAAATATCCAACTGATTAACTACACATTCTTATGTTCAAAACTTAAACAAAATAAATAAATAAATTTTATGACTAATCTGGAATCATGATGAACAACAAATCAAGAAGACAAACAACCAACATACAATAATTTCGGATCTGAAAATACTAACAAAATATGGACAAAAACAAAAATTTGAAATCGACTAACCGGATTGAGACAACGATTAGTCGACCATCTTCATTATATATATATATATATATATAAACGTAAACACATAAACACACAGAAAAAGAAAAAGAACATAATGGCGACGAAAACGTAGCCGGGGAGGCGTGGTTCCCGGATTACTGCCTGACGGTTGTTCCTGGGAAACATTCCGGCGGGTGTTATTGGAAGGTTGAAGAAGAAAGAAGAAAGAGTGGTTTGTGGCGGCTAGGGTTTGTGGAGTGTATAATGGCTAAAATTCTCAGACAAAAACCTTATATAGGCCATGCGTCCGAGGTAATCCAGGCCGTTCGTTCAATGGAGATCAACGGCTCTGAGCGACGTTACTAAAACGACGTCGTGTCGTTACTTATGAGACCAAAACCAAGACCCTTAGATCAATCTAAACGGACGGCCCAGATTCGATCTTCGCAATTTAAAATTAAACCAATAACTTCGCTATTATCTCAACCGTTGGTTAACACAATTGAACGGCCGAGATTTTTGCTAATTAAAAAGGCTTATGGACTGGATCGTTTGGGCTCAATACACTGGGCCAGCTCATTTCAATCCAAATCAGCCCAACCATATTAATACCATCTATATTTTTTGTATTTTCTGATTTTAATCATTTTTATTTATTTTCTTTTATACTTTTTTTTTCTTTTCTTTAATGGAATGTTATAAAAACCTAATTTCCTACTTATGCTAATTATCTAATATTTTTTGCAATTTTTCTACTATTTTCTCTAATTTTTGCTATTGAGAACTATTTTTGCTAATTTTCTTCTTTAAACTAATTAATTAAGACAAAATAATTGCCTAGCCTAATTGTTTTTTTGATTTTTCTAATTTCTATTTATTCAAACACATAAAGTATGGCTAATTTCAAACAAAGCAGGTAATTACACTCAAAAACATATTTATTTTAATTTTGGAATTATTTGTCTGGTGCAAAAATCACGTGCTCACTTGCCCCTCTTTGCTCGGGAACACGAAGAGTTTCAGTGCAAAGACAAGTGAGCAGAAATGAGAGATTTTTGCACATTGGCACATTCCGTAAAAGCATTTTTGAAAACCTTTTGACCGCACCCTGCTTTAGAGGTTGCCTACATATCCCTGGCTAAAAGGGAATCAGGTCAATGTAGTTCGGGAAGTTTTGGTAGCTGGGACTACCGTGATTGCTGTGATCTTGCTGTTACTGTTGTTGTTGCGGCTATCACTGCTTACCGATCTCCTCATTACATCGTGCAAAAAATAAAATAACAAGCTAGACTAAATTATGGTACATGAACTCTAAACTCTTATCTATATCTTCAGCTTTGTTCTTGTTGCTGGGGACACGACTTCCTTGATTTAAAGCTTGTTACGCAGGGGGTTCTTGATTTCTTCTTTGGTATTATTGCATTCCGCTTTGACCTTGAAATGTATTCCTCTGTTCTACAGGCGGGCTCCTGACTTCTTCAATTAAAAATAACAACCTCCATTTTACAGGCGGGCTCCTGACTTCTTTAATTTAACAATAACACCTTTGTTATACAGGCAGGCATCCTGACTTTTCGACTTGAAATAACAACCTCCATTTTACAGGCGGGCTCCTGACTTCTTTAATTTGAAAATAACACCTCTGTTCTACAGGCGGGCTCCTGATTTCTTCAATTTGAAAATAACACCTCTGTTCTTCAGGCGGGCTCCTGATTTTTTTTTTTCAACTTGAAAATAACACCTCTATTTTTCAGGCGGGCTCCTGATTTCTTCAAAATAATACCTCCATTCTACAGGCGGACTCCTGACTTCTTCAACTTAAAAATAACACCTCCATTCTACAGGCGAGCTCCTGATTTTTTTCAACTTGAAAATAACACCTCTGTTCTACAGGCGGGCTCCTGACTTCTTCAATTTGAAAATAACATCCTCCATTCTACAGGCGGGCTCCTGATTTCTTCAAAATAATACCTCCATTCTACAGGCGGGCTCCTGACTTCTTCAACTTAAAAATAACACCTCCATTCTACAGGCGGGCTCCTGATTTTTTTTTTAATTTGAAAATAACACCTCCATTCTACAGGCGGGCTCCTGATTTTTTCAACTTGAAAATAACACCTCTGTTTTACAGGCGGGCTCCTGATTTCTTCAAAATAATACCTCCATTCTACAGGCGGGCTCCTGACTTCTTCAACTTAAAAATAACACCTCCATTCTACAGGCGGGCTCCTGATTTTTTCAACTTTGAAAATAACACCTCCATTCTACAAGCGGGCTCCTGACTTCTTCAATTTGAAAATAACATCCTCCATTCTACAGGCGGGCTCCTGATTTCTTCAAAATAATACCTCCATTCTACAGGCGGGCTCTTGATTTCTTCAATTTAAAATCTCTCTAATTGATGTCCTTGTTTTCTTTGAGAAAATTTTTGACAATGGCGAAAATTTTATGCCCCTGTTTTGATAATATTCCTTGCGGTATGTCATTCTTCTATCATTGACACTTCCTTTCACCTGCTTCAAATCAAAGAAAATTTGTTAGTTTAAAATGCGGTGAATGGTCGTGCCACTCCTGCCGGGGATGGCTTTTCCTTCTTCTGTTCTAAGTTCCCGAAACTTGTCGGGGATGATGTTATTTGCTGGGAATGATATTTCTGTTGGGGATGGTTTTTCCATTTATCCCTTCCCTTTTCTGTGTTTTAAAACTTGCTGGTGAGACTCAAAATCACTTTCTTCAAAAGGTTTGATTTTCCTTTAATATCGTTGGAAATAGAAATGTCATCAGCTAGGGATGCGTTTTCCTTTTTCCTTCTCCGCTTTATGTTGTCCGATCATCTTGGGACTCGGTTGATAATCTGTCGGAGTTATTTACGTATCTTGAAAATCTGCAGGGGATTCTGTTGGAACTTGGCCCATGATTTTCTCGACTTGCATTTTTCAGGTCTTTTTCCATTTCCTGACATTCCAGACCAATTTGGTCTGTCCTACCCTCGTTTTGCTTTGCACCAATTCGGCACTTGATAGTAAGCTCTGAAAAGTCTTTCTCAAAATAGACTTGGATAAAACCTTTAAACAAAGAAAATTGAAAATATAGAAAAAGAAAGAAGCTTACTGAACAAATGTTGCGAAAAACAAAAAGAACTTATCTGAATGGTATAACCGGTCCCAATCGATCACGTCGTGCATTCCGGATTAATCAACCCAGTCTATTTGTATCAATCCATCTTCTGATGGTCTCATTTGCTGAGGATGAATAGATGCACGACTCTTTGTCAAATGCGAGCCCTTTGTGCCACTCTATCTTGTCGCCTCATAGTGCCCTTCGAGGGGTTTACACTAATGAGACTCTCTCATTTCTCTCAACTCCCGTCGCCTTATGGTGCCCGTGAAGGTTTTCACCGATAAGACTCTCTCATTTTTGTTTCTTCTCAGCTTTCGTCGCCTTATGGTGCTTGTGAAGGTTTTCACCGATAAGACTCTCTCATTTTATTTTTTTTCAGCTTTCGTTGGAGATTGGAAAGGTACTGATAAGGTTCTCTTCACTGGGGATTCTTTTGGTTATCAATTCCTTCAGCTTATTCCCTCTCTGTTGGGGATCAACGTGTTACTCTTGGTTTTTACTTGCCTGACTGGGCATTTCCCGGCTACTGATCGGGAGGTCTTTTTCGGACATCTCATATAGTTTTTTTTTTGTGGGTCTTAAAAAGAAAAGAGTATCAAAAATTCACAATAACTCTGAATGGGTGAGATATTACAACTCTCGGAATCAAAATTATTTTCATAAAACAACATAACTTTTGCCCCAGTTTCTTGTTTGGGGAAGGATTAACTTTTATTCACTCTATGACCGAGCCGTGAGGCGCCTACGTATCCTATTTGAGGAATCGGGTCAAACGTAGTTCCTTGATTCATTTAAATCTCTTGTGACTTTCTTTTATCTATTTATTATTATTTTTTTCTTTTCTTTTCTCTTTCCGTTATTGATTCCAAGAGAGGGATATGAAAGAATAAATAAGGCTCAAAGGGGGAAACAAGGGTTAAAAGTGTTTGGATAGAAGAAAGAATTGCCTCCGTCATTTCATTATCCGATAAATACCCAATACAAACAAATAAAATGAACCAAAATCATAAAGAAATTACACGTAATATCTCTTGACTGCATCAGAATTGATAGCCATGTCGGTGCATCTTCCCTCAATATCGGTCAGACATAGAGCTCCATTGGATAGTACTCTGGTCCCAATAAGCGGCACTTGCCAATTCGGGGCGAACTTGCCCTTTGCTTCGGCCTGATGTGGGAGGATCCGTTTCAGTACTTGTTGCCCTACTTCAAATTTTCTAGGGCGTACCTTCTTATTGTAAGCTCTTGCCATTCTCTTCTGATACAATTGGCCATGACATACTGCCGCCAATCTCTTTTCATCAATTAGGCTCAACTGCTCTAATCGAGTTTTGACCCATTCATCATCATCAATCTCAGCTTCAGCGACAATTCGGAGGGATGGAATCTCCACTTCTGCTGGTATTACTGCTTCAGTTCCGTATACCAACAAGTAAGGAGTTGTACCTACTGAAGTGCGAACCGTAGTGCGATAACCCAACAATGCAAATGGTAGCTTTTCATGCCACTTGCCTAGATCCTTCTACCATTTTTCTCAGTATCTTCTTTATATTCTTGTTTGTTGCCTCAACCGCGCCATTTGCTTTGGGACGATATGGGGTGGAATTACGGTGTGTAATCTTGAACTGTTGACACACTTCTTTCATCAAACCACTGTTAAGATTAGCACCATTGTCCGTGATAATCATCTTCGGGATCCCAAATCTACAGATGATATGGGAATGGACGAAGTCTACCACGGCTTTCTTGGTCACTGATTTGAATGTCTTCGCCTCCACCCACTTGGTGAAATAATCAATGGCTACTAGAATGAACCTATGACCGTTGGAAGCTGCCGGCTCGATCGGTCCAATGACATCCATGCCCCACGCAACAAATGGCCATGGTGCTGACATCGTGTGCAATTCCGTTGGCGGAGAATGAATAAAATCTCCATGCACCTGACACTGATGGCACTTCCGCACAAAATTTATACAATCACGCTCCATGGTGAGCCAATAATATCCTGCCCGTAAGATCTTCTTTGCCAATACATACCCACTCATATGTGGCCCACAAACTCCGGCATGCACCTCTGTCATCATTGTCGTGGCTTGGCCTGCATCTATACATCTTAGCAATCCCAAATCCGGGGTTCTCTTGTACAGCACTCCTCCACTAAGAAAAAATCTGTTTGCCAACCGCCGAATAGCCCTCTTTTGATCTCCAGTTGCCTGCTCTGGGTATATTCCCATCCTGAGGTATTCTTGGACATCATGAAACCATGGCTCGCCATCCATTTCTTCCTCCACCACATTGCAATAGGCATGTTGATCCCGAACTTGAATATATAACGGATCAACATGAATCTTGTCCGGGTGATGCAACATCGATGCTAGAGTAGCCAAAGCATCGGCGACCTCATTATGCATTCTTGGGATATGTCTGAATTCTATTGACCGAAAACGCTTCGTCATGTCATGCAAACATTGGCGATACGGGATAAGCTTCAAATCTCTTGTTTCCCACTCACCTTGAACCTGATGTACCAGAAGGTCCGAGTCTCCCAAGACCAAGACGTCCCGGACATCCATGTCCACAGCTAATCGTAACCCCAAAATGCATGCTTCGTATTCAGCCATATTGTTGGTACAATAGAAGCGCAACTGAGCCGTAACAGGATAATGATGTCTTGTTTCAGAAATAAGTACTTCTCCTATTCCGACTCCCTTTGCATTTGCAGCTCCGTCAAAGAAAAGCCTCCACCCTGGCTCCTTGGTTAATTCTATCTCATCAATTTGCAACACTTTTTCGTGTGGAAAATACGTCCTTAAAGGTTCGTATTCATTATCAACAGGATTCTCAGCCAAGTGATCGGCTAGTGCTTGGGCTTTCATGGCCGTCCTCGTCACATAGATGATGTCAAATTCTGTAAGTAATATTTGCCATTTTGCTAACCTTACTGTAGGCATAGGTTTCTGGAAAATATACTTCAATGGATCCAAACGTGAAATGAGATAAGTAGTGTAGGAAGACAAATAATGCTTCAACTTCTGTGCCACCCAAGTTAAGGCGCAACATGTCTTCTCAAGATGAGTGTACTTAACTTCATATGCTGTGAACTTCTTACTGAGATAATAGATGGCCTGTTCCTTTCTGCCGGTGATGTCATGTTGCCCCAATACGCAGTCGAAAGAATTGTCCAAAACTGTTAGATAAAGAATCAGAGGCCTCCCGGGTTCAGGTGGAACCAACACAGGTGGGTTTGACAAATACTCATTTATCTTATCAAAAGCCTCTTGGCATTCTTCAGTCCACTTGACTGCAGCATCCTTCTTTAACAACCTAAAAATAGGTTCACATGTTGATGTGAGCTGAGCAATGAATCGGCTGATGTAATTCAATCTTCCCAAAAGACTCATTACTTCAGTTTTGTTCTTTGGTGTTGGCAATTCTTGTATGGATTTGATCTTCGATGGATCCAACTCGATACCTCGCCGACTGACAATGAATCCTAGCATTTTTCCCGAGGGAACCCCAAATGCACATTTGGCTGGATTGAGCTTAATGTCGTACCTCCGAAGTCTCTGAAAAAACTTCCTCGGATCTGCTACATGGTCTTCCTGTCGCCTGGATTTTATGATTACATCGTCTACATACACCTCAATCTCTTTGTGTATCATGTCATGAAACACAGTAGTCATTGCTCTCATGTATGTAGCCCGGCGTTCTTCAAACCAAACGGCATTACCCTGTAGCAATAAGTTCCCCAAGGAGTGATGAAAGCTGTCTTTTCTGCATCTTCTTCATCCATTAGGATCTGATGGTATCCTGCATAGCAATCCACAAAGGATCCAATCTCTCGCCCCGCGCAATTGTCTATCAAGATATGGATGTTGGGTAGTGGGAAGTTATCTTTCGGGCTTGCCCTGTTCAGATTGCGATAATCGACACATACCCGAATTTTCCCATCCTTCTTCGGCACTGGCACCACATTGGCCAACCATTCGGGATATCGAGTAACCCGAATAACCTTTGCTATCAACTGCTTGGTTACTTCTTCTTTGATCTTTACGCTCATATCCGTTTTGAACTTCCTCAATTTCTGCTTGACAGGAGGACATGCCGGATCAATGGGCAATTTATGTACCACTAGATCCGTGCTTAACCCTGGCATGTCATCATACGACCATGCAAAAATATCTTTGAATTCAAACAGTGTTTTGATTAGCTCTTCCCCGATACTCGGCTCAATGTGAATGCTGATTTTGGTTTCCCTAACATTATCCTCATCTCCTAAGTTGACAAGCTTCAGTATCGTTTAAGTTAGGCTTAGGTTTTTCTTCAAAATGAGTTAATTCCCTGTTTATCTCTTCAAAAGCCTCATCTTCCTCGTATTCCGATTCATCCTCATAATTGACTTCGCGCATAATTAATTTGGATTCAGATTGACTTCTTAGACTAGGTTGAAGATCCGTTGTGCATGCCATGACATTGGAACCGGCGAAAACAGAACTGTTCAGAAATGAAAAGAAACAGAAATCAAAAATCAAGAAAATAAAGAAAACTTTCATTTTTATTGAAAATGAGGGATAACAGAGTTTCACACTACAAATAAATCAAAACTGGATTACAACTCTGGAATAATCCAGGAAACAAAAGAAAATCCAAAGCCTACTACCAAGACTTCTTCCAGATGGGAAGAGGAGTAGCCGTCCAATTGTTGGTTTTGACCTTGGGCCCCACATACTGTACATCTGCATTACTGGAACCTTCTCCAGCTTCGATCATGTTAACATCAGCGAACAACCTTTCAAAACTCTTATCCAGATCTCCATCTGGCCCAATTGACGGTCCAATGATCTTTGGGTTTGACATCCTCCCGAAACCTGCTTTCACAAAAGACCGGGAGAGGCGTGGAATTGGCTTGGGAAGGACCCAGACTTTCTTCTTCATTTTGTGAGCTCTCTTCACATCTGCTACCGTCGGCTTGAACCCTAACCCGAATGTCTCCAAATTTTCAGGCAAAGAAACGGGTTGAATGATACCTTGGAGTTTGGCTCCCAAACCTTTTCCTGGTATGAACCCACAGTTCATCATTTCTGACGCGATCATGAAGGTTGAAGCTGAGATCTTGGGAAAAGCAAGGTCCTCGCCTTCGGAAACCTTGTCCACCGAAACCCCTTCGAAGACTTGGTATACCCATGGTCCCTTGTCATCCTCCGTTTCTATGAATGGAACCACGTTATCACTCATAATGCCTATGCCATCATCCCCGTGCAATACTATCTCCCGTCTATCCCACTCGAACTTAACCATCTGGTGCAGCGTAGAAGGCACTGCTTTGGCGGCATGAATCCAGGGTCGCCCCAATAGCAGAGTGTATGATGCAGCCACATCCACCACCTGGAATTCCATGGTGAAATCAACTGGGCCAATGGTCAGTTCCAATATGATATCACCCACCGAGCTAGTATTCCCTCCATCAAATCCTCTGATGCAAACGTTATTCTTACGGACTCTGTCCTGATCAATCGTCAGTTTGTTCAAAGTAGCCAAAGTACAAATATTGGCACTTGAACCATTATCCACCAATACATGATTGACCACTGAGTCTTCACACTTCACGATCAAGTATAAGGCTTTATTATATTCTGTGCCCTCTTTTGGCAATTCATCATCAGAAAATGTCACTCGGTTGACTTCAAAGATTTTATGCACAATCTTCTCCAAGTGATTTACAGAAAGCTTTTCTGGAACATGGGCCTCATTCAGGATCTTCAACAAAGCCTGGCAATGATCCTTGGAATGGATTAACAAAGATAACAATGAGATTTGGGCTGGGGTTTTCCTCAACTGCTCCACGATAGAGTAGTCTTGGGCTTTCATCTTCTTCAAGAACTCTTCAGCTTCCTCTTCTGTTACTGGCTTTTTCACCGCCGTGGGATTAGATTTCCTTAACTCTACGGGAGCAAAACACCATCCCGATCGAGTTAAACCCTGGGCTTCACAACTGACTTCATCCACTGACTTCCCTTTGTATATCACTGTTGCCTTTTCATACTTCCAAGGTACGGCCTTGCTATCTATTACTGGCAACTGAGCTACCGGCTTTATGATGACCGGTTCCCTACAGACTCCTTTCACAATCATTACTGGTGCAGACGATGCTCCGGACACAACCAACTTTGTTGTTTTTGGTTTCTCCGTAGTAGCCGATGGGCTTTTCCCCAATATTATCACAGGCTTGACAACCTCCCTCTTAGTTGGTACCTCCCCTTCCACACTGGTTGATTTCTCTTTTGTACTGTCCTTGATCATCATCACTATCTGCGATGGCTTCTTGGGTTCTTCCTCTCCTTGCACGATCTCAATCATACAGGCTTCATGATGGGTTGATAGTGGGTTTTGGTTAATGTTGGGTACCTCGGGTGCCTGAACCTCAATCTTATTAGCATCAATAAGATCAAGGATTGCATGGTTCAGTTTCCAACATCTCTCAGTAGTATGCCCGGGAGCCCCCGAACAATATTCACATTTCACTGAGTGGTCCAAATTTTGAGGTAAGGGATTTGGTAATCTGGGCTCAATAGGACTCAACAAACCTATCTGCTTCAATTTGTGAAATAAAGCAGTATAAGCTTCTCCTAATTCGGTAAATGTCCTCTGTCTCTGAGTCCTTTCATTCTTGAAAGTCGGATTTCCCCGGAAAGTTGGCCCTGTGGGATTTCTGTAGGCCCTTGGTGGTGGGTAGTTGTTATGGGGAGCTGGGTAGGCATTATGTGGGGTTGGCGCGCGCCATTGCGGGCGCGCTGGAGGTTGGGTGTATGCTTGTGCTTGATGGACAGAAAAATGTTGTTCTTGAGGGGGTAATAGGATTGTGCGGGATAATTCCGAATGTGTGGGTAATTTGGGTGAGGGGGTCTGAATTGGTGATGGGGGATAGGACCTTTGGATCGGGACCAATTACCAGCTTCTACCGTTGTGACATCCTCTTTTTTCTTCTTTCCGAGCGCACCTCCTATGCCGCTCTGAATAGCCTGCGTTGTTGCCTTGATCGCTGAGTAACTTAAGATTTTGTTGGTCTTGAGGCCTTCTTCTATCATGCCTCCCATTTTGACCACTTCGTTGAAGGATTTTCCCACTGAGGTCACCAAATGACCGTAGTAGGTTGGCTCGAGAGTCTGTAGAAAGTAATCTACCATCTCCCCCTCTCTCATAGGAGGATCAACTCTAGCCGCTTGTTCTCTCCAACGAAACCCAAATTCCCGGAAGCTCTCTCCCGGTTTCTTTTCCATCTTTAACAATGTGAGACGGTCAGGGATGATCTCAAGATTATACTGAAAGTGCCCGGCAAATGATTGCGCCAAATCATCCCAAGTGTACCATTTGCTAGAATCCTGCCTTGTATACTATTCCAGCGCAGACCCGCTCAAACTCTGTCCAAAATAAGTTATCAGTAGCTCATCTTTGCCCCCTGCACCCCTCATCTTGCTGCAAAATCCTCGCAGATGAGACATGGGATCACCGTGTCCCTCATATAGATCAAACTTTGGCATTTTGAATCCCGCCGGCAATTGAACATCGGGGAAAGGACACAGATCTTTGTAGGCCACACTGACTTGGCTGCCTAACCCTTGCATATTCCTAAGGGATTGCTCCAGGCTTTTGAACTTCCGTAGCATCTCATCTTGTTCTGAGCTATTGGCCGGTTTTTCCACTGGGACTTCAAAGGGAGGAGTATAGGTGGATGGTTCGGGTGCCCTGAACGTGGGTTCCGGGGGTAATACTGAGTGTCGTGAACCTGAAATAATGGTTCACTTGATGATCTATGCAATGGAGCTGGGGGAGGTGCCACAAAGACAAGGCCCTTTGGTGGAGGAGGGTTCTGATTTGGTGGTGGAGCTGGGTGGTCGTGAGTGTCCCCTCCCTGGTGGTAATGAAGGTCCGGGATTCTTGTTGAGGGACCGGGAGAAAAGTATTCTGGGGTAAATCCCGGTGGAAAGGTAGGAAGAGTAGGTACTTCAAGACCTTTTTGTGTTCTGGCCAGCGCCGTCTGCATTTCGCTCATTTCTAACCGCATCTGTTCCATTTTTTCAAGAGCTTCTTTGAGCATCTGGCTCATTGCTTTTTCTGACTCATTACTTTGATCTGACCCAGTCATACTTTTAGGTATAGGTCCTTTCGATCTTGTGTGATAATTGTGTGATGCCAGCACACTCTAACACTAACTGAACAGGAAAACAACAAACTTGTTAGTGTTGAAATTTTAACAGATATGGTAAAAGCACATTGGGTATGCAATGTCCCTATGCAATGAACCATTTCTATTATGCTTTTGCTTAGACCGCATGCGTCATCCCAGCTTATCGTCTACGCCTATCCATTATTTCTCTTATTTCTCTTATTTATTTTCCCTTTTTTACTATAAGTAATGGTCGAATCTTATATAGATTGCCTACGTATCACGTCCCCGCATGAATCAGACCCTAGCGTAGTTCGTGTGAATACAATAAAAAATATTTTTCAAAAGGTTTTCCAAAAACAAACTGGATTTAACAACAAGTCAAACTTACAAAAGATGGTCAAAATACGTTCGGCCCTTTTATACAAAAGTCTTATGACTAGACCCAAAAGGAAATACAAGTTCATAATTAGGAAAGTTCTAAGATTTTGAGCTTTTGCGCCGGTGGGGTCCTGTTTGGCCTGGCTGTGGTCCTTGGTGCAAGACTTCTTTGCAGATCTTTCAATTCTTCCATGATCTGACGGACATAATCCATGATAGAGGAAAAAAGGACATCCTAGGGCATCCTTTCACATGATAGGCACCTCATGTGAATATAGCGTCCAATCTCGTCAATCCTTCTACGAATGTTATCCCTTTCTCTGAATAACTGCTCTATCTGTCGGTTTTTTAATCCCAGTATTCGCGCCTCATTTGTAAGTCGATCTTGGAATCTTTTCATTTGTCCCTCCATTCGGGCCATCATCTTGTAGCACCATTCCTTGTCTTCTCTAGCTTCAAGAGCCTGTCTGTGGATCTGTTCTTGGAGAGTGAAAATTGTCTCTCTCAATGCCCCGACGCTCATCTCACAATCCCTTTTGACCTTGCCGCAAGTATTCTCTTCGCTCCGTTGCGCCTCTTGCCCATCTGGCCTGCATCCCTTCCTTGCTAGCCTCGGACCTCTCCAACTTTTCTTGGCTTTCTCCGAGCTGTTGGTTTAGCTCGTCTATCAACCTTTGATCAGTTCGGCTTCTTGTTTGGCTATTAGCTTCTTTTCTGATCCGCCAGATTCGAGCCTTGAGAGTGTCCTTTTCTTGAGTCAACTTCTTTTTGATCCCTTCGTCAGCTGCAATCTGTAAGCCATTTTCATATTGGAGATTATGTACACGTTTCTCTAGTTCTCCAATACGATCTTTGTATTCACGTTCTTTAGCTAGCCAAGCTAATCTTTCTTGGATTTTATCATCGAAAGCTTGAACGTGAGGCCTTTTGGTAGGTCTGATCGCCTCGAGCTCGGTCCTAGGGCTCACATGAAAACTTCTTTGAAAACAAGCAACATACTCGGGATCGAACTCGCCTTTTATTGGGCTTGGTACTATAGTGTTACTCTTTAAATACCGGCAACAATGCCAATCTTCATTCACCATCTTCTCAGGGATAGCTGCCTCTGGATGCAATTCGATGGCTATGTTGCTCAAGTCCATCTTCTCTGGTATCACCCGATATCTCCCAAGTTGTCTCAAAACTCTTTGAGGCGCATAGGGTTGTATACTTCTTGCCCCTATTATCATCAAATAGCCCTTTGAAGCAGTCATGTAAATGATCTCCTTTATCGGGAGCCACCCTATAGTCCTTTTGATTTGATCCGCCCTCAATTTTCTTAGATAGAAAATCCATGCTTCAAACCCCTTGGGTGTTTTAAAATCTCCCACCCTTTCTTCGTATTTAACAATGAAGTTGGTTCCGTCTGAAGCAATTCTTAAGAATTTAGGGTGGTGCCGAACATGTTCGATCATCTACATTTGCAGGAGAATGCTGCAGCCTTCAAAAAGCGGGCTTCCAGATTTGCATAAGGTCAAAGCCCGGTACATATCGGATAATACCGGTGGGACAATGGTGTGGTCTTTTTTATCCACAAGAACCTGTGCAATTCTTGCCATGCGGGTGTCTATGGAACCTTCTGAGTTTGGAAACAGCATGATTCCTAGAAATGCCACATTAAAAGCGAATCGGCGATGAATCTCCCATAGGCCTTTGTTTTGTTGGTTATTCAATCCCTTTTCATGTGTTTCAAATCCGTCTGAGTTTCCGAATCTGTAATACAAGAAGTATAACTTGCAACTCCCGTTTTGTACGCGATCATTGCTTGTTTTCTTGCTGATCTTCAAGAGATCAAAGAATTTATGCATCGATGGGGCCTTGGGAAATATGAGCTTCTGCTCCTTTAACTCTTGGCCGAAAGCAATGTAACCGGCTATTTCCTCTAAGGTAGGAGTGAGTTCGAAATCGGAGAAATGGAACACATTATTAACAGGATCCCAGAAGGTCACCAAAGCTTTGATCAAGTCATCCCGTGGCTTGACATACAGTATGTCTAGCAGAGGGCCCAAATGTTTTTTCACCCACACTCGACCATCTTCCTCTAGATCATTCCACCATTCTTGTAGTTGTATCCGGGCTCTTTCCATGATAACCTGAGGTGATTCTTGGATAGCATCCATCTGATCCCGGAGATTCAAGGTATCAAGGGTGACTCTTAAACCGTTTATGAAAGCATATTTCCTTAAATGAAAAAAATTACCGACTTATTTATGACCGAAAATCTTTGACACATTTTTAATGATTGTTTTTGTAAAAGGGAGATTGGACCCGATGGGGGTTGCCTACGTATATCACATCCGGTGAGAATCAAATCGGCGTAGTTCGCCAAAGAAAACAAATCGAATTTTTTTTTAAAAAAAAAATCTTTTTAACACCCAAAATTATTATTTTTGAAGAAACGCTAATAGGATTTTGACATTGTTTGGACAAAACTACATTGTTATTCAATTTTAAGTTGGTCAGCATGCTGATCTAATCAAATAAATGCACATAATCTCATGTAGCAGGATGGTCTTTTCATTTCAGGTTACCTGTCCTAGACGGACCCAACCCCTGTGTTAAGTCCCCTAAGTCAAATGCAACATGATGCAAACAAACGTTCCTACTAAGGATCCGGCATGAGGCTTTATTATTCTAAGTTTAAAAACTAGGTTTATTGTTCTAAACCTGGCTTATCCGAGTGGACAACTGGGGCTGAGGAGGGGGTGACGTAACGGGAGCACTAAAGTCTGCCCGGCCTTGTCACTTACCCTAACACTCACTTATTTGGAATAATTTTGAAAATTGGGCTACGCGAACGTATGCACCATTTTTAGAACTCAAAAGGAAGTAGGATTTCGGCACAGTTTATATATACAGTTCAAATAATATCAAAGCGATAAAAATCATCATTTTGCACATTAAACATTTATCATATAAAAATATCATATAATAAACAAAGCCAAATACAACAATTATTCTAAGCTCGAATTTCTAACCCTGAACCAGTGGTTCTGGGTTAATGTCCCCAGCAGAGTCGCCAGAGCTGTCACACCTCCTTTTGGCGCAGGCCCGCGAGGGCGCGAATATAAAAAAGGAGTTTTTCCAATTAAAGGACAATCAAAACGGGATTCATTTATTGAGAGATTCAGAGTCGCCACTTGGGAGATTTATGGTGTCCCAAGTCACCGGTTGAATCCTGAATTGAGGAAAGGTTTGACTCTATTTAACAGTCTGCGTACCAGAAATCCGGATAAGGAATTCTGTTAACCGGGAGAAGGTGTTAGGCATTCCCGAGTTCCGTGGTTCTAGCACGGTCGCTCAACTGTTATATTTGGCTTGATTATCTGATTTTAATACAAATATGAACTAATGTGCAAACTACCACTCCAAACCGTTTTAATTGTTAGAAGAAAAATATAATGTCGTGAGAATATATCTTGAATTCCGTCACATAAATGTGTCCGCAATTTTTGATATATTCCGACTTCATTGGGATTTGGATTGGGGTCACATAAATGTGTACCCAAAATTAGGGAGGTATTATTATTAAATACGCGCTTAAAGATGCTAACGCATTATTATTTTTTGAGAAAAGCCGCGGAATTTGCTAAACGGCATGTCCCGTAATCTAAGTAATATTTATTAAAAGAGAAAAATTCTAATTAATTACGAGTTAAAAATATGTAGCACACTAATTGCTAGATTAACCGACATTGATGGAAGAGAAATTACTTTTAAAATAATTTTTTTTAAAAAAAATAAAATATATATATAAATTTCAATTTCGAAATTACCAATAAAAATAAAATTAAAATTTCGAAATTATAAGTAAAATAAAATAAAATTTCGAAATTACAAATAAAATAAAATAAAATTTCGAATTTTGTAAATAAAAGATAAATTTTGACGACTAAATATTCGAAAGAAACTGAACATAACTAGATTAAAACTTATAGTGTTATATGGAAACATTTAAAAAATAATTCCTAAAGTGGCTACATTTTTATGGATTTGTATTAAAAAAAACAAAAGGAATCGAATCTTCTTTATTAAACAATTTGATTAGAATTATAACTTAATGAACGTATTAAAATAGGTGCAACTGACAAATTATAATTAAATTAACACAAAAGAAAATTATGTCATGCCTTACTAAAAACGAGTTATAGATAAAATATGGCATGTATAAGTAATATATTAAAATAAACCAACTATCCCATGCTGAACAAAATAATTAAATTTCTAATCGAATTTTTACAATTAATTTAGCAAACTTCTATTAATTAAAACCCCGTCTCGTGTCATATTTTTATAAATAAGCATTACTAAAATCTGAAATGACAAATAACATAAAAAGATATATATCAAAATAAACTAACCATTTTTAATTAAATTGAATTAATCATTTTTTGAAACTAAAGAAATTAATCGCTGATGGACGTCATTAACTAGATTAAACACTAGCTTACATATTGCCTAATAAAATTTGATACAAAGGAATCGTATAATAAAATTAAATACATAATTATATACATATATATATATATATATATATATACTACTACTACTACTATATATATATATACTACTACTACTACTACTACTAAGACTTAAACTGCAATTATACGGAATACTTTACTAATAACAGTTAAAAGCCGCAAATGAATTAATTAAAACATACTATTCATAGCGCTTTTAATAAATTATAAAAACTAAAGTTAATTAGTAAACCGCATCCTATTTTTATTATTAAGAAAATTTTAATCGAAATTACGCAAACGCATATTCCAAATTAATAAAGAGGTTTACAATTATATTACGCGAAACGTATATATAATCGTAATATTAATCTAAATCGGTCGTAAAACAAAATTATGAATATTTATCGATTTGTTAGATCTAAATTACTGAACAAATTAATTAAATAACTATTATTAACACTACATATTATGGCTATTAACTCATACTTGACATACTAAATTTATAATAAAGGAGAAAAACTTAACGAGGTACAACAGTCAAATAGTTATATAAAATACATCCTTAATCTTAAACATAAAATATAAAATAAACAACTCAGAATTTAACACGAATATTGTTAATACATAATCAAATTTCAGGTCCAAACTTTGACTATGCTTTGACTGATGTCCATGGGAATACCTGAACAGGAATAGGAGAGGAAAATAATCAATATGAGCAATAATTCCAACAGTGCAACAATAGCAACCAGCAAACCCAGTAACAGATTTTAAAACCAATTAAAAACTTCTAATAGCAACAAGCATCAGCACCCAAAACAGGCAACTGAAATAATTCTCAACTCTCAAATTCTCACTATCTTTTTTAGTATTCAAGACCTCTCAAGTGTATATGTTATCTTTTTTCTCAGTGTCTGCTCTCTTCTTTTTCTATCCGTCTCTTCTCTCCTCTCTTTTTTTTCAGTCTAAGATTTTTTCTTTCTGCCCGTATATGTCTTATATACAAAATCCAACACCCTTTTTTCAATTTAAAATTCCAAATCTGTCCAATTCCCACCCCTTAAAGTCCAACTAGACCCATTTTATTTCAACGCTACAATATCTACCCTATTAATTAACAATAAAAATGTACCCCCTACCTAAGTAGCAACCTCCTAACAGCAGCCCCTAGTTAATCAACTGTTTAATTACCCCACAAGAATTAACAGCAGCCATCAATAATTCCTCGACAGATTACTAATACCAAATCTGTTTCAAACCTTTGAATCCTAGAATACTCTTTGCCTATTCAACACAATTGCAGACATAATAGACTAAAGACTGAAAACAAAAATCAACCAATAACTCAATTGGAATTCTAAATCAAATAACAATTAGGTGTAGTTAAGGTACAAACTTGGCATAGACTCAAACCAAATCCTTTAGCCAAAATTAACTATGGGAGTAGGTCAATTTTCCCCCCAATTCCTCAATCTCCATTAATTCTGTTTTCATGTATTACAACTTTCAATCTCAGGCTCGGTACACTCACTGTTGGCAGCATCATAGACTTCTGATTTCTCTTAAAGTTCAGTTATTCTAGCCATTAACTTAAAATTCTATTTGTCTTGAACTAAAGATGAAAGAGTAACGTGGAAACCATAAGAAATAGATGGTAAAGTAGTAAACAAGGACTTTGGTAATAGACATTTCAACATCTCTCTTCCTATGTTCCAATAATTATGAAGAAAATTCTTGAATCTATTGAAAAAATTAAGAACAGGAAAGCAGCTTGCAAGAAACACAGAGCAAACTCATCCATAGTTGGATTTCATTACTATATACTAACATCTTTTGTTGAGTTTTCTTCTCACATTCTTTGCCGAGAGAGTTAGGGTGTGCGAATGGTGGGATTCTCGTTTGCAGCAGCGCCATCTCTATTGGCGTCTGTTTTGGTTGAAGATCCAAGAACGAGGAGGTCGTTTGGAGTCGCTGGTTACCGGCGGCTATGGAGGAGAGTGGTCACCGGCGTGGGAGTTGGCGTCGGCTATAGAGGAGAGTGGTCACCGGCGGCTGCGATTTGAAGAGTGTAGATGGGAGTTGAGGCCATGGCTGGCGGAGGAGAGAGCTAGGGTGTGCGGCTGGTTGATTCCCGGTGTAGCGGCTACTGGGCGGCGACTAGAGAGGATGAAGAAAGGGGGTGAAGTGTTTTAGGTTTAGGGTTAGGAAGAAATGAAAATAAAATGAGAGAGTGGATTGTTTGGGTTAGGGGCGGACCGGTCAACGGGTCGACCCGGTGGATTTGGACTGGATTGGTGGGAATTTCGTTTGGGCTTTTGGATTGAATTTGGATTTGTCCCAAATTTGATTTCCTTCTCAAGTTATACACTAAATTACCTAAAAACAAACTAATTTAACCTTAATAAAAATAATTAATCACAACTATATATTAAATCACACGATTTGGATATTAAGACTAATAATACTAATTTAAATTATACACTAAAATCAACTTAAAATGCCAAATTACTTAATCAAATTCAACAATTAAACTTATGAACACATGAAATTAATTTCCAATTAAATTCTACAATTAGTTTCATGAACAAACACATAATCAACAATATACAGAAATCAAGGTCCGATTCAAAAACAAACTTAATAGAACTCAATAATTAATTGAACTATAAATTAAATCTAACAACATTACAATCAAAATAAATATCCAACTGATTAACTACACATTCTTATGTTCAAAACATAAACAAAATAAATAAATAAATTTTATGACTAATCTGGAATCATGATGAACAACAAATCAAGAAGACAAACAACCAACATACAATAATTTCGGATCTGAAAATACTAACAAAATATGGACAAAAACAAAAATTTGAAATTGACTAACCGGATTGAGACAACGATCATTCGACCATCTTCATTATATATATATATATAAACGTAAACACATAAACACACAGAAAAATAAAAAGAACATAATGGCGACGAAAACGTAGTCGGGGAGGCGTGGTTCCCGGATTATTGCCTGACGGTTGTTCCTGGGAAACATTTCGGCGGGTGTTATTGGAAGGTTGAAGAAGAAAGAAGAAAGAGTGGTTTGTGGCGGCTAGGGTTTGTGGAGTGTATAATGGCTAAAATTCTCAGACAAAAACCTTATATAGGCCATGCGTCTGAGCAAATCCAGGCCGTTCGTTCAATGGAGATCAACGGCTCTGAGCGACGTTACTAAAACGACGTCGTGTCGTTACTTATGAGACCAAAACCAAGACCCTTAGATCAATCTAAACGGACGGCCTAGATTCGATCTTCGCAATTTAAAATTAAACCAATAACTTCGCTATTATCTCAACCGTTGGTTAACACAATTGAACGGCCGAGATTTTTGCTAATTAAAAAGGCTTATGGACTGGATCGTTTGGGCTCAATACACTGGGCCAGCTTATTTCAATCCAAATCAGCCCAACCATATTAATACCATCTATATTTTTTGTATTTTCTCATTTTAATCATTTTTATTTATTTTCTTTTATACTTTTTTTTCTTTTCTTTTATGGAATGTTATAAAAACCTAATTTCCTACTTATGCTAATTATCTAATATTTTTTGCAATTTTTCTACTATTTTCTCTAATTTTCGCTATTGAGAACTATTTTTGCTAATTTTCTTTTTTAAACTAATTAATTAAGACAAAATAATTGCCTAGCCTAATTTTTTTTGATTTTTTTAATTTCTATTTATTCAAACACATAAATTATGGCTAATTTCAAACAAAGTAGGTAATTACACTCAAAAACATATTTATTTTAATTTTAGAATTTTTTGCCTGGTGCAAAAATCACGTGCTCACACCATGTAAGTTATCTAGACTGTGTGGAGTTTACTTGTCGTAGTCGAGCTAAGTCGACTTATTACGAGACAATTTATACATTGGAGATGGTTGTGACCATGTAAGTGATCTCGACTGTGTCGAGTTAACTTGTCGTAGTCGAGCTAAGTCGACTTATTTTGATAGTGGCCTTGGCCATTTATACATTGGAGATGGTCGTGACCATGTAAGTGATCTCGACTGTGTCGAGTTAACTTTTCATAGTCGAGCTAAGTTGACTTATTACGATAGTGGCCTTTACCATTTATACGTTGGAGATGGTTGTGACCATGTAAGTGATCTTGACTGTGTGGAGTTAACTTGTCGTAGTCGAGCTAAGTCGGCTTATTATGATAATGGCCTTGGCCATTTATACATTGGAGATTGTCGTGACCATGTAAGTGATCTCGACTGTGTCGAGTTAACTTGTCGTAGTCGAGCTAAGTCAACTTATTACGACAGTGGCCTTGGCCATTTATACGTTGGAGATGGCCGTAGTCTTTCATACATTGGAGATATCCGTAGCCTTTCATACATTTGAGATGGTTGTGCCTTTCATACATTAGAGATGGCCGTAGCCTTTCATACATTGGAGATGGTTTTAGTCCAGTCCCTTTGTCATGCCAGTTGTGAGGGTCTACATAGTAGCTGGCATTTCAAACTTTCCTCATGAGTATCTCTGAGCATCTCCTCTGTCGCCTCGTTAAAAAACTTCCCGAGAAAACCCAATTGGGACAAAATTCGAGTAAGGGAAAAGAGTATGACTCGGGGGGGAGGGGGGGCGCTCTTTAGAAATGGAAATACTTGATGTAGGAGGCATTCCAATTGTTTTGGAGCATTTTTTTCTTCCATCGTTTCTAGTTGGAATGACCGTTTATTTGATGCCGCAGTGATTTTGTATGGTCAGTCCCAATTGGTGCCCAGTTTTCCCTCACTTGGTTCTTTTGAAGCTAAGGTTATAGCTTTGAGGATGTAGTCATCCACTTTGAGTGATCGCATTTTTGCCCTCTTGTTGTAATATCTTTCGATTTGCTATTTTTGGGCCAACATCCTTATGTGGGCCATTTCTTTTCTTTCTTTGGCCTTATCGAGGTCTTGAAGTCTATTCGAATCATTTTCTTCCCCGCTTTTGTGAAAATAACTAAGGCTTGGTTTGCCTACTTCGATTTGTATGATAGCATCTGTTCCGTATACTAGTGAGTATGGCATTTCTCCTGTAGGGGATTTAGGTGTGGTTCTGTGAACCCATTGTACTTATGGTAGTAGCTCAAGCCATATCCCTTTGGAGTCTTCGAGTGTCTTTTTGAGTATGTTCAGTATCATTTCGTTGGACGATTCTACTTGACCGATGGCGGCAAGGTGATACGGCGTAGAGAGTATCACTTGATGTGCCATTTGTCGAAGAACTCGGTTGTTTTCTGACAGATGAACTATCGCTCGTTGTCGCAGGTGATTTCTTTGGGGATGCCGAAGTGGCAGATGATGTTCTTCCATATGAATGCAATGACTTCCTGTTCACGTATTTGGGTGTACGCACATGCTTCTACCCACTTGGATAAATAGTGAGTTAAAACTAATAGAAATCTTACCTTTCCTTGTCCCGCCGGTAATGGCCCGACTATATCCATTCCGTATTTGATGAAAGGCCACGGGAAAGTGAGTGAGTAGAGAGGTTCTCCTGGTTGGTGTATCATGGGGGCAAACTTCTTGAATTGTTTGCATCATCGGACGTACTATGCTGCATCTTTCTTGATAGTAGGCTAGTAGTAGCCGGCCCGTATTAGACAGCGCATGAGGGCGTGGTTGCCTATATGGGCACCGCAATGTCCCTCGTTTAGTTCCTCGAGTACCAGTGTCATATTATTAGGACCTAGGCATTTGGCCAGGGGTCCACCAAAGGTCCTGTTGTAGAGCTCGTGGTTTATCATGCAATATCAAGCGGCATGTATGCGGAGCTTCTTGGCTTCTTTTTTGTTAGGCGGAAGTGTACCTTCCCGTAATAGGACATGAACTGGTTGCGACAGTCCCAAGTTAAATTTAATGAGAGTGCCTTTGTATGATGGATTGCTGAGAGGAGGAGGGTGGCCATGCTCTCTTTGTCAAAGTTTTTGGTGGCTGCAGCCAGTTTTTCCAAGCCATCCGCCTCGGAATTCTGTGCCCTGGGAACCTGCTCTAAGTGGCACTCATCGAGTTCGACCATTAACCTGAGGAGTTTCGCCTGGTATTTTTGTAATCTCTTCTCCTTGATTTGGTAACTCCCAGTGACTTGGTTTACCACGAGCTACAAGTCGCAATGGAGAACAAGTTGACGAGCTTCATACTTGATAGTAACTTTTATACCTGCGATAACGGCTTCATATTCTGCCTCATTGTTAGTCATCCCAGGGTATCATATGGACTGGCAAATTATTTCACCTGAGGGGACTTCGAGGACAAGTCCTAGACCCGATCCCGAGGCGTTAGTGGCACCATCCATATAGAGAGCCCATAGATCAGTGTTGGAGTGGGCACGATATACATCTTGCTCCGCCTCCGGTAGTATTTTTGCGCAGAAATCGACTATGAAGTCGGCAAGGACATGAGACTTGATGGCGATTCTCAAGAGGTACGAGATATTACCTGGCAAGTCTGGCTGATAATTCAGGCTTATGTAGTATGCTTATCAAGGGGAAGGTCGTTACCATATTAATGGGGTGGCATTGGAAATAGGGTCTAAGCTTTCGTGAAGATGTGACCAGTGCCCCGCCTATTTTTCAAGGTGTGGATATCGTGTTTTGGTGCCCACCAGGGTTTTGCGAATGTAATAATTGGAGAATTGCATACCTTTAGTCTCGCATACCAATACTGCGCTAACGGTGACTTCTAACACGACCAGGTATACCAGTAGGGTCTAGCCCAGGTCTGATTTGGCCAGTCGTGGGGGCGAGGACAAGTACGCCTTCAGTTCTTTCAAGGCTTCGATGCATTCTTCGTTCCACTGAAATACCCTTTCCTTTCTCAGTACATTGAAAAATTAGTGGCATATGCCGGGGGATCGTGAGATGAATCTGGATAGGGCGGCTATTCGACCAGTTAGCTTATGCACTTGCTTTTTGCTGTTCAGTACTTTGGGTATCGCGTCTATTGCCTTGATTTGATTTGGGTTGACCTCGATACCTCATTGGGATATGAGGAATCCTAGAACTTTCCCTAAGGCCACGCCGAAGGCACATTTCTCGGGATTCAGTTTCATCCCGTATCTCTTCAGTATTTTGAAGGAGTCTTTTAGTTGGTTGATGTGATCTTCTTTTTTTGTCGACTTTACCAGCATGTCGTCGATATAGACTTCCATGGTCATACCGAGCTACTCTTTGAACATCTTGGTGACCAGTCTTTGGTAGGTAGCCCCTGCATATTTTAGCCCGAAGGGCATTACTTTGTAGCAATAGGTTCCTTGGTGGGTGATGAAGTTTGTCTTCTCCTGATCTTTCTCGGCCATCAAGATTTGATTGTAGTTGAAATAGTTGTCTAGGAAACTCAACTGTTCGTGTCCTGCGGTGGCGTCGATCAATTGGGCGATATGGGGAAGCGGGGATGAATCCTTTGGGCATGCTTTATTCAGGTCGGTAAAATCCACGCAATTCTCCACTTCCCATTTTTCTTTTTAACCATGACAACGTTGGTGACCCACTGAGGGTACTTTGATTCCCTGATGGAGTCGTTGGCGAGTATTTTTTCTACTTCCTCGATGACCGCTTTATTGATTGCGACATTGAATTTTCTTCTCATTTGTCGTATTGGCGGATGCAGTGGATCGGCGTTCAGCTTATGGGTGGCGATATCTTGAAAAATCCTCGGCATATCTGAATGGGAAAAGCAAACAGATCTACATGGTTAGTGAGGAATTCATGATACTTACTTGGGTCGGTGGGGCCATGGCGGATGTAGGCTTTTTTTGCTGGGTTGTTATCATCCAATTGGATTGGTTCAAGACCTTCGACGGTCACTTTACATGCTTCCACAATGTCAGGATCTTTGATGGTGTATGTCGCTGGGTTAGTTTTAGTTCCCGACATGGCTAATTGATATGCTTCCACGCTTGCCTCTTTATTTGTTGGGTATGGGCACGGTCTTGGGTTATTTTGTAGCACTCTTGTGCGGTGTGCGGCTCTCCCCTGATGCTGAATATTCACCAATGGTTAGGGAATTTGACCACTTGGTAAAGACTTGAAAGGACCGCTCGTATGGAATGTATCCACGGGCGCCTTATGATGACGTATGCCATCTTATGGTTCATCACGTGGAAAGTCATTTCCATCATGACTCCTCCCGCAAGGACGGGCTGTGTTATTTCTTCGGACGTTCGTTCCACTGCATTGTTAAAACCGGTCACTGTTATGCAGTATGATATTACCCTATCCTCGAGTCCCATTTTTGCAAGGACCCTTGGGTGGATAATACAGGTTCCGCTTCCGTCATTGATCATGACTCTTTTGACATTTGTATCAATAATGCGTAAAGTAATAACTAGAGCATCATAGTGAGGAAATACAAATCATTGACGTCAAACTTATCGAAGGTGATACAACCTTCGATGTCATCATACCGTTCGTGGGAGATGGTCTGCTTCAACCTGTGAGTGTTGGCGAACTTAACGTGGTTCATCGTTGAGTCGTTACCAACGCCGATGATCATGTTTATTGTCCGCATTGGGGAATGCGGCTTTGGTGGCCCGCGGGATTTCTCTCGTCCGTGCTCAAAGTAGATTTTTCCCTTTTCGTTGAGTTGCTCTTTTAGGTATCCTTGGTTCAGCATCCTGACCACCTCTTACCATAGACCTATACAGTCTTCGATCTTGTGTCCCCGTTTCTGATCGAACTTGCACAAGACATTTGATTTCCTTGTTGCAAGATCTGGCGTCATCTTCTGAGGCCATTGCACCTTGGTGCCTAGCTTTTCTAGTGCGTACACTATTTCTGAAGGAGACACGCAAAAGTTATGTGCTCATAATAAGTGGGCGTATGTATTTTGTTTCAGAGTGAGGCGACATATCGTTGCATCGTGTCTGTATGTCTGGGTGGTGGATGGGAGGAACTAGTGTAGGGCTGATGCCGTTCTCTATTGGAGCGTGGGAGGTGTTCTCTATGTCCCTCATTATGCCAGTTTTTCCTTATTTCTCAGTGTATCGTTGTCAACGATTGGGTTGGCCCATTGAGATCGTCCTCGCCCGCTCGTACTTCGGCACAATAGGCATTGTGGATTTCCTCCAATCTTGTAAAGGGATATTTCATGAGGCGGCTCAACAGCTTCTTAGTTGCTCTTGAGCCGTCCCTGCTTAGTCCGTGCTGGAGTGCGGCGTCTTCCATTCCTTCCGATAAGTGCGGCAGGCTCATTCTCGCCCTGTTGAATTTGGCGAGGAAGTCCCTAAACCCTTTACATGTGGTTTGTCTGACGGCGAAGATGTTGTTGACCCTTGCTTTCACCTTCTTTGCACCCATATGGGCGCTGACAAACTTATCAGCCATTTCTTCGTACGTTGATATTGCCTTGGCAGGCAACTAGGAGTACCATGTCAAGGCCCTTCCAGTTAACGTCTCGCCAAACATTTTCAGTAGCACTGATAGTACCTGTTCTTTTGATAGGTCGTTTCCTTTCATGGCAGTGACGTAATGGATCAGATTATCCTCGGGATCAGTAGTCCCTTCGTACACCCTCAAGTAGGGGGGAATCTTGAAGGTTTTTGGGATAGAGTAGGGGGCAACTTCTTTAGAGTATGGGTACTCTACAAACCTCCTCATGACGCGTTTAGGTAGCAACTTAAGGGCTCCGTAAGTTTATCGACCCTCTTCTGGTGTTCCTTCATCTGGTCGCGGAGTGCTTTGTTTTCATTTTCCATCTCTTAAATCTTCCTTAGAATGGTGGTTACCGTGCCATCACTGGTCTGCACCTCGATGGGTTGGTAGTTTACTCGTGTCTCCTCTTGTCTTCCCATGGCAGTGGTGATACTTATCATTGGTACTGACCTTATGTTGCTATGTGGTGGTTTCTCGACCAAGCCACTTAAGGTGCTTGTCAGCCATTCTTCCAATAGTTTTTTGACCACTGAGGGTGCCTCCTTGACAGTAGATGTGGAAGCTCATTTGTCCTGCAAGATTGTCGAATCTTCGAAGAGGGAAGGTCAGATCTCTGCACCCAGTGTGGTGTCGCGGGTTGTGTTGATGATAGAGTCATCGATGGCCTCATTGAGAGGACCAAGAAGGTTGGTTTTGACCCCCATTATTGCTTTGGATCTGGTGTCATTTTCATCCATCTTTGATTTTCGTGCGATGTAGAGGAAGATGGTTGGCTGATCTCTAGGTGGATACTATGATTTTAATTCTCGAAATCCCCACAGACGACGGCAAATTATTTGGCTTAAAAGTTAAATGTTTGTGACAACCCGACCCGTCGTCTCATGTGTCATTGCTCCGTTTTCTCCCTCTATTCTTTCTTCATGTTTCGTTATCAGTATTTGGTATGCCAGAATTGATTCGGGTTGGTTTTGGTTGAAAATAATGAACATAGCCTCTTAGAAGGAAGCTTATTTTATAAAAGTTAACCAGAAGTTGACTATGCGGTTAGAGGGCTCAGATGTGAATTTCGGTGGATCGGTTAGCTTTGGGAGATGATTTATGTCTTAGGAGAGCGATCCGAATTGAAATTGGAGGTCCGGTGTAGAAATAGGCTTGAATTGGCGAAGTTGGAATTTTGGCTGAATTTGGTTGATAGGTGAGATTTATATCTGGGAGTCGGAATGGGATTTCATGAGATGCAGTAGCTTCATTAGGTGATTTTGGATTTGTCTGCAAATTTTTTGGTCATTCAGACATCGTTTGGTCGGATTTTTGATTGAATGTTGGTTTCGGAAGTTATAGTTGAAACTTAGGCGTGAATCCGTCTTTATCTGATGATTTTTGTGTTTAAGGATGTGTTTTTATGATTGGAACAATTTCGTATGATGTTTGTAAGTAGGTTTCGGTTGAGGTCCGGGGGGCCTCAAGGTGATTTCGGGTGGTTAAACAGGCTAATTCTCATATTGGAAGATAGCAGGTTTTTCAGAAAAATTGCAGAGAAAAATAAGGCTATGCGATCGCATAGAGTTGGTTAGCAGTGCATCGCGATCGCATAGGTGATTCCGTGTTCGCATAGGAGGAGATTCATGGGAGTCGATTTTTTCCCTACGCGATCGCATAGTGAAGGACGTGATCGCGTAGGTTTGAGTAACTATGTTGTGTGATCGCAAGGTCCTAGACGCGATTGCATAGAAGGATTTTGAAGCTAAATTTTTTGTTCATCGCGATCGCATGCCTGGGGCTGCGATCCCATAGGGTAAATTTGGGCGGAACAAAAGGCATTTTAATGAAATTTTAGTCGCGAGCCCCTCATTATTTCTATCATTTTTGCACAACATTGAGAGTTAATTGATAGAATTTGAATGGGATTTTAATGGGCAGTGATTGGAGGTAACTCCCGTGATCTTAATACGTCATTTAATCAAAGAATCTTTCATTAATTCTCTGAATTTTGGTATAAATTGAAGAAGTTAGGGCATGAATTTTTGCTATTAAAAATTGGGATTTGATGGCTCATTTGAACTCCAATTTTGATAGATTTTATATGTACGGACTCGTGGCGAGACGAGGATTCTGAAAATATGAGTTTCATAATTTTTCGAGAAGCAGGCCTAGGGCTCGGGTTTTGCTAGTTTTGAGATTTTCATCATATGTCGATTGTTTCGATTGGGTGTTGCTCCATTAGCCTATTGTGATATATTTGTACTGATTTAGGCTAGTTTCCATGCGCGTGATGATCAGTTTGAGGAGAAAAGGCATTACATGCTTGATTTTTCGCCAGTTCGAGGTGAGTAATACTTGGGAATGGCATCCTGAGGGTTTAAAACCCCGGATTTGCACATCTTTGTACTGTATCGAGGTGACTTACACGCTGGACCTGGGTGTGGGGTAGATCACCGTTGGGGAACGTGACTTTGACCGTCTCGGTTGTTAGTTTTTGCCGCATATTTGCAAATAATTTGTTGTTATCATTATGATTTGGGCTCATTGCCGTACTTGAGGCTTATTGCCGACTGTTTGAACTCTTTATGAACTTGAAATGTCATCACTGTTTCCCTCACTATTTGAAATATGATTTGGAATCTGCCCGTGTGATTTACACTATTTTGAACTAAGGTATATTTTTCTCAAACTTGGAGTTTTAACGATATATGAACTATCATTTGAGCTGAGTATTTTTGTTTTACCGATGCCCGAGGGGCTTTTTGACTATTCTTGGACTGATTGGGGCCGATGGCCATATGTGAGGGCATGAGGAGTGATTTGAGGAGGCTTTGAGGCCTTGAGTGCTATATGTTCATATATATATACATGCATGGATCAGACTACACGCTGCAGTAGCATATTGCATTGATCGGACTACATACCGCAGTAGTATATTATATGGATCAGACTGCACGGTGCAGTAATATGTTATGTGGATCGGACTGCACATTGTAGTATTATTGCGCTTGGGCTGTAGGAGCCCCTCCGGAGTCTGAACCCCTACAGTGAGTGCGGGTACCCAAATGGATCGGGTTGCACGCCGCAGCGGTCATTGCATTGCATTGCATTCAATCCTGTTTGTACTACGTGGCATGACATTAGCACTCATATATCATTGGCATACATACTGTTACTTGCCTTGTTGAATAGATACCCTGGTGTTACATATTGAGGAGTGATTTGCCCAAGGGGCCAACTTGTGAGCCGACTAGCTCTATCTGATATAGTATTCATATACTGGCTGTTGGAAATGACAAAAGGGATATTTGTGAAAAGAGATTTTTAAAAGTGATTTTTTAACTGATCTTGAGATTTTCCAAAAAATGTTTTACCGTATTACGATTTTTCTCAAAGGGATTGTACTGTCTTCTATAGCATTATTGTGTGCCCATACGCGTTTTCTTATCGCTCGGTTATTATTCTCTTTTATTACCACTGAGTTGGAAGTACTCACTTTACTCCTTGTACATTGCGTGCAGTTGCAGGGATTGTTCACCCGTTAGCGGGTTATTAGTAGGGCAGAAGACCTTATGGTGGTAGTTGAGCCAGGTGACCACTAGCATTCGCGGCATCGTACTTCATCTTTGTATTCCAGTTTTTATTTTGTATTTATCTATACATTGTTGGCCAATAGTAGCGCATGTTGTTATTAGATGCTCGTGACTTGTGACACCTAGGTCGGGTTGTATTGGGATGATATTAATAGATTTAAATATCAATAAGTCGAAATTTCTATTCACTTATGCTTGATAGCTGTAATAAAAAGGATGTAGAGTTGTTGGCTGGCCTTGTCTTCACGAGAGGTGCCATCACGATCGGGTATAGAATATGGGTCGTGACAAGTTGGTATCAAAGCCTAGGTTACTAGGTCTCACGAGTCATGAGCAGGTTTAGTAGTGTCCCGTGGATCGATAAGGAGACGTCTGTATTTATCCTCGAGAGGCTGCAGAACCTTTAGGAAAACATCCCATTCTTGGAATTCTTATCGTGCGTACTAGATTCATTTTGAGATAACTCTTGAAATTCCTTCCATACGTCTGTATGCGCACATGAGCGCTCATTACTATATGTGCCTTAATGGCCCGTGATTTCCCAATCAAGGGGTGAGAGGTAATCTTCGTGAGTTCACGTTGGGCCAGTCTAGAGGACATGAGGCCGGATCTTTGCCTATGGTTTGAGCACCGAGGTGCTGATTGTGTGAGCAAGTGTTTTGAACTTATATATTCAATGTTGTTCTTATTAGCCGGAATGGCGGCTGAATACCTATGTGATGAGTATGTTGGTATCGTGGGGTGTAGTTATATGGTCTTGGTAGTGACAAAAGAGTCTGATGAATAATAGATGAGCTATTATATGTTCATTTTCCATTGTGATCTGTTGTGTAGCCCCGAGTTGTTGTGTAGCCCCGAGTTATGGGCATGTGAAAAATATTTTCCTATTTCTGAGTTGGGAGGTAAGGTGCACTATCTATGGTGATATGAGTTCAGACTCAGAAAGACTAATTTATTGTGTAATTCGTATGATGGTAGAAGGCATGTTGAAATATTGAAACGAGGTAAAGCATGTGGGTTATCTCATTCGGAGTGTTTTTAAGTGGTATGATCTGTGTGTGTATGTTAAAATATCTCATGTGTAACTGAAGGGTTATTGAGCGTGCCCTGGTATATGGCTTCGAGCCAAGTTGGGGAGGTTGTTATGGATTAGCTGATTGCACTGTTGTGTGCTATATTGGTTTTGTCTCAAAGTATGATAGCGAATCAGGTCTGGTCGTAGAAATTGAGCTGAGAATGGCGCGTGCGGAAGAAAATTTTGATAAAGGTTATATGGTGCTTCGTAGATGTGAATGAATACTAGGATGTTTTGAACTGTTGTTGATAAAGAATGCTCAGTGTATAGAGAAGAAAGATGGTTGTTTGTATCTGTATGCGACCATGTTCTGTGGTGTCAGAGTACTAATAAGGCACGAGTGGTTCTGTTCATTTAGTGCAGGTGAATTGCAGTTGAATAAGAGTGAATGACTCTCGAGAATGGTTTTACTGTGTTCAAACTTTGCATGTAACAATCAGGTGTCATAAGTTTGCATATGTGGTTAGAGACTGTATTTTCATTAGAAGATGTCAAGACTTGTGGTACTTTATGATGTCATGGGATTCTGTGTATCCGCGTTTAGAAGGTAATGGTAACGAGTTCAGGTTAGCAGGAAGATCTTCGAGGTATAGTATTCTAGAATGTGGTATTTTTGGGAGACGTTTAAGAGGGTATTCAGTGTCCTATGGGTCTTAGACAGTGTGGTCTTATGTGTGAGTCTCATGTGGTAAACATGAGTTGAGGTATTGTATTTCTACAGAGGGAGAATGTCAAATTAAAGATGAATCAGGTAGGAAACTGGGTAAATGGAACAGCTTGATAATAAACTCAATCAGTATGATAAGGATATGAGTAATTCTTTGAATGTGTTCGAGGTAATGAGTCTTACAAGTATTGTGCAGCAAAGCTCTTGCGTGTTAGCAGTTTGCTTAGCTTAGTTTGGGTAAAAAGGTTCAGTCTTGGCAGTTTAGCTTGTGTTATGGGATTGGGAGAAATTGTTCTTGATGTATTTTACCATGGTTTGAAAACGAGTATATTTCCTATGACCATGCGAAGCATGGAGTGTGTAATGATTTTTCCTCTATATGGGATCGTGAAAGCTCTTGACTAGTCGAGTGCGTCAATGTCTGGGGTGCAGGAGAGAGATAGAAGTCCACATATTATCCTTGTGTGGTATGGTCTATGTGTTCTGTTATGGAGAATTGAGATTTGCGTGTTTAAAGTTTTGGTTCAGTTCATAATGGGAAATCATTAAGTTCTTGAACAGCACAGGTATCTGCATGTGAGTAGAAAATCAATCTTCAGATGATTAAGGTGATGTAAATTGATGATACGTCAGTAGTATTGCGACATTTTCTTGTTGGATCAACTGCGGATATTTGAGTTTCTTGATGGCGCAGGAAATTTTGAATATCTTTCATGGTATGAGTGGATACTTGATATGTGTTTTCTATTCGCACGGCGGAGTGTGGAATCAGGCATAGTGATTCATGCATTATATGTGTTGGAGACTAGAAGTTCTCATGATCCGACTATGTGGTGGTTGTAGATCGTGTGTATCGACATCGTCTAGCGGTTATTGGAAATTAGAGGTCCGAGTGGATCTTTCTTTGCTTGGTATGTTAAATTTGGGTTATGATGTTAGATTGCAGACGCGTTGTCCCAATGTCAGGTTGTCTAGAATAATGTGTTATGGGCTATATCGAAAAATGCCACAGGCTGCATGGTAAGGTGCATCGAATTATGTTCTAGTAGAGTAGTTGTATTCCAAAGACCAGTGGACGGCTGGCGAGTATTGCTTGTTAATCAGGCCTTCGTGTTGGATGTCAGTGCAGAGGTTTCTACCATTGATTCGGTTCTGGTATTGAGGAACTTTTTCGGATGCATTTCTTTTAGCCAAGCTTAGGACTATATATATTTATTGTAATGAACAATTTGACTCGATGCGATATTTATATATTGATCGAGTGGCGCGCCACCACAGGTATGATATCTGGATCGGGTGGCACGCTGCCACGGGTATGTTCTCTGGAGCGGGTTGCACGCCGCAACAATATGATGTGGAGAATAGTTTTCTATATGTTATCTTGTATGCCTTACTTCTTGGTTTCCGAAGAAAGTATGTATCGGGTGTGCTCATCGGTTGTGTCCTTTCAGGATTTAATAATATATATTACTTGCTTCACCGTGGGTGTGATGGGATTGCTTGGTTTCAGATCCTCAATATGTGCATGGCTGTCTGTTTTAAGCAAGACGACTTGAGGTGCTTCATTGGTAATCGTGTTTGGATAGAATCACGAGTTGTGGCAAGGCCACGTGATGTTATGACCTTTCGAGGAGGATTCAGGTACTCGATTTCTATGATGTGAGATGGGATATCAGTTATGTGTTGTGATGGTACTGTTGAGCTTGAGGTACAGCCTTTACGTTTGAGTGAGTTGGCATGATTCGAGTGTGTTCATATCGTTTCTTATTGGTGCATGTGTTGTGCACGTTGTGTCTTAGGCCGGTATTGGAGTGTCATATCACTCAAGTGGTGTGTTGGACCCGAGGTAATCAATGGAGTCATTGATGGGTGTGCGCATATTTGATTTTAGCTTGTTAGAAAGGTAATATCGAGGTTTGGCTCCGAAATCTATTGTAGTGTGAGTCCGAAAGGAAATGGACTCATGAATGGGTAATCAGAGATATGGGTTCGTGTGTCTCAGTTGTCGTTCGCACTATATAAAAGTGTTGGAATAAGACTTTAGCTAATAAAAAAAGGTTTTTCTATCAATATTTGGCTATTGTGGGCAACTGCTAGGGAATTGCTGCTATATTGTGTTATCGGACATATGCGAGGTAGGGTGACATGTGATCACCCCGAGTATATGCTTGGTAAGGTCATTCAGCTATTGGGTTGCTTCTAGTACAACTTTGAGTCCGCTTGAGGACGTGCGTTTGTTTAAGTTGGGGAGTATGTAACGAACCGTCCCGTCGTCTCATGTTGCATTGCTCCGTTTTCCCCGTCTATTGTTTCTTTATGTTTTGTTATCAGTATTTGGTGTGTCTGAATTGATTCGAGTTGGTTTTAGTTTAAAATAATGCACATACCCTCTTAGAAGGAAGCTTCTTATAGAAAAGTCAATCGGAAGTTGAATATGTGGTTAGAGGGCTCAAATGTTAATTCTGGTGGTTTGGTTAGCTTCGGGGGATGATTTATGACTTAGGAGAGCGATCGAAATTTAATTTGGATGTCCGGTGTAGAAATAGGCTTGAATTGGCGAAGTTGGAATTTTGGCGGAATACGGTTGATAGGTAAGATTTTGATCCGGGAGTCGGAATGGAATTCCGAGAGTTTCAGTAGCTTTTTTAGGTGATTTTGGATATGTCTGCAAATTTTTAGGTCATTCAGACATCGTTTGGTTAGTTTTTTGATTGAATGTTAGTTTCAGAAGTTATAGTTGAAACTTAGGCTTGAATCCGTCTTGATCTGATGATTTTTGTGTTTAAAGATGTGTTTTTACGATTGGAACAAGTTCGTATGATGTTTTGGAGTATGTTGGTGGTTTTGGTTGAGGTCCCGGGGGCCTCGGGGTGATTTCGGGTGGTTAAACGAGCTAATTCTCATGTTGGAAGATAGCAGGTTTTTTAGAAAAATTGCAGAGGAAAATAAGGCTATGCGATCACATAGACTATATCGCGATCGCGTAGAGTTGGTCAGCCGTGAATTGCGATCGCAAAGGTGATTCCTCGTTCGCATAGGAGGAGATTCAGGGGAGACGATTTTTGCACTACGCAATCGCATAGTGAAGGACACGATCGCGTAGGTTGGAGTAACCGTGTTGTGCGATCGTAAGGTCCTGAACACGATCGCATAGAAGGATTTTGAAGCTAAAATTTTTGTTCATCGCGATCACATGCCTGGGGCTGCGATCGCATAGGGTAAATTTGGGCAAACAGAAGGATTTTTAATGAAATTTCAGTCGCGAGCCCCTCATTATTTCCACCATTTTTGCACTACATTGAGAGCTAATTGATAGAATTTGAAGGGGATTTCATCGGGAAGTGATTGGAGGTAAGTCTCATGGTCTTAATACGTCATTTAATCAAAGAATCTTCCATTAATTCTCTGAATTTGGGTATAAATTGAAGAAGTTAGGGCTTGGATTTTTGCTTTGTAATAATTGGGATTTGCTAGCGCATTTGAACTCCAATTTTGATAAATTTTATATGTACGGACTCGTGGCGAGACGATGATTCCGAAAATGTGAGTTTCATAATTTTTTGAGAAGCGGGCCCAAGGCTCGTGTTTTGCTAGTTTCAAGATTTTTTTCATATTTCGATTGTTTTCGCTTAGGTGTTGTTCCATTAGCCTATTGTTATATATTTGTACTGATTTTGGCTAGTTTCGATGCATGTGGAGACCGGTTTGAGGAGAAAAGGTGTCGCGAGCTTGAGTTTTTGCCGGTTCGAGGTGAGTAATACTTGGGAATGATATCTTGAGGGTTTGAAACCCCGGATTTGCACACCTTAGTATTATGTCGAGGTGACTTGCACGCTGGATCTGAGCATGGGGTAGAGCACCGTTGGGTATCGTGAGGTTGTCCGTCCCAGTTGTTGGTTTTTGCCGCGTATTTGCAAACAATTTGTTGTTATCGTTATGATTTGGGCTCATTGCCATACTTGAGGCTTATTGCTGAATGTTTGAACTCTTTATGAACTTGAACTTTCATCATTGTTACCCTCACTATTTGAAATATGATTTGAACAGAGTCCGTGTGATTTACACTATTTTGAACTCAGCTATATTTTTCTCAAACTTGGAGTGTTAAACGATATTTGAACTATCATTTGAGCTAAGTATTATTGTTTTACTGATGCCCGAGGGGCTTTTTGACTATTCTTGGACTGATTGGGGCCGATGGCTATATGTGAGGGCATGATGAGTGATTTGAGGAGGCTTTCAGGCCTCGAGTGTTATGTGTGCATATGCATATACATGCATGGATCGGACTGCACGCCACAGTAGCATATTGCATGGATCGAACTGCACGCTGCAGTAATATATTATATGGATCGGACTACTCGCTGCAGTAATATGTTATGTGGATCGGACTGCACGCTGCAGTATTATTGCGCTTGGGCTGTAGGAATCCCTCCGGAGTCTGAACCCCAACAGTGAGCGCGGGTACTCAAATGGATCGGGCTGCACGCCGCAGCGGTCATTGCATTGCATTCACTCTTGTTTATACTACGTGGTATGACATTAGTACTCATATATCATTAGCATACATACTGTTACTTGCCTTGTTGACCAGATACCCTGGTGTTACATGTTGAGGAGTGATGTGCCCAAATGGCCGACTTGTGAGCCGACTAGCTCTATCTGATATAGTATTCATATACTGGCTGTTGGAAATGAAAAAGGGATGTTTGTGAAAAGAGACTTTTAAAAGTGATATTTTTAAGTGATCTTGAGATTTTCCAAAAGAATTTTTACCATATTACAATTTTTCTCAAAGGGATTGTACTGTCTTGTATAGCATTTTGGTGTGCCCATACGTGTTTTCTTATGGCTCAGTTATTATTCTCTTTTATTACCACTGAGTTAGAAGTACTCACTTTATTCCCTGCATCTTGCATGCAGTTGCCGGTATTGTTCACTCGTTAGCGGGTTATTAGTAGGGCAAAAGACCTTATGGTGGTAGTTGATCCAGGTATCCGCTAGCGTTCGCGGCATTGTACTTCATCTTTGTATTCCAGTTTTATTCTTGTATTTATCCATACATTGTTGGCCAGTAGTAGCGCCTGTTCTCATTAGATGCTCGTGACTTGTGACAACCCGGTCGGGTTGTATTGGGATGATATTAATAGATTTAAATGTCAATAAGTCGAAATTTCTATTCATTTATGCTTGATAGCTTTAATAAAAAGGATGTGGAGTTGTTGGCTGGCTTTGTCTTCATGAGAGGCGGCATCACGATCGGGTATGGAATTTGGGTCGTGACAATATTACTTTACAAGCTTAAAACATTCAAAAAGATAGAAAATGGGTAAATCGTAACCAAATATAGTAAACCTAGATGTGATATCAATATAATTATGCTATATATGATGTTGCAAAATGACTAACTTTAAGAATAGTAGCTTATCGAAGTTAAGAAAATAGAGAGAGAATGAGAGAGTTGTATTATTGGATAATAACAGTGATGCATCTACAATGGGGAAGCCTCCTTTATATAGGAAGTGGCCTATTTTAAAATAATATTAAAAGCATTAGAGCGTAATCGATGTCCTCTTAGTCGGGACGCCCAATCATGAGTGATGTCGTTTGCGTCCTTACACCTAAACTATACCTCTATTATAAGGAGTATATGAGAGGGTTCATTCCCTCTTGTCATAAAGACGTGAAGGGTCATATTTGGCACCATACAATTTCAACTTGGGAAAATGCATAAGTATCTCTTGACCTATACCCAGATTTTCGATTACACGGTTTTTTTTTTTTTTGCAGGAGTCTTATTACTCCCTAAACTTTTTTTAAGTGAAATTATTTGCACCATTAACGCTTACAACCAAACTCTTGGCAAGTAGTGAACTACACGCGCTCCCACGTGTATTCTTAGTACTTTTTTTATTCTTTCTTCTTCTTTTTTTTATCCTTTTTCCTTATTTCTTATTATTCTCATTTTTTTACTATTTCATTCTCTTTCTTTATGTTTTGGTCACCGACGGCATAAAATGTTGGTCGTCAGAATTTCATGAACCATTTTTTCCGCGGCAAATTTTTTTCCCAGTCTAAGTGTGTTCCCTTTGTTTGTATATATGTAAATTTTTCTTGACGTATAATTTATGTGTGGGTGGAAGAGCAAATGAAATAAAAATAAATATAAGTTGAGAAGACTTTTTCCAATTAATATTTCAATACATCACTTTTTTCCGGCATGGAAGGTTTTCCGATGATGAATTTTTCCCCCAATCTGTGTGTATTTGCTTTGCTTATGAATAGATCTTTTTGAGCGTTTCATTTGTGTGTGAAAAAAATGAAAGATAAACGGTTAGACAAAGTTGCAGGTGAATGAATATCCGCCGGAATTAGAGAAGAAACGAAAAAAAAAGTAAAAGAAAAATATAAAGAAAAAGGAAAAGGAAAAGGAAAAGGAAAAGGAAAAGGCAAAGTAAGAAAAAATGGTGAAAAGGATTTAAAAAATAATCTGAAAATTATTTTTATTTCTTCTCACTCTCCTTCGGGAGAGTATGGAGAGTGAAATACACACACTTTGCCACGTCAGTGTTAAGAGTGCAAAGGTAATATGATTCCCACAAAGAAAAATTGTGTAGTTGGGAATACGGGTATAGGTTAGGGAGTACTTATGCATTTTCCCATTTCAACATTATGGGTTCCGAATTTTAGAAGGACGACTTGAAATGATAAAAAATATATTTAAATTTAATATTTTTATATATATAATAATTTTTTAATATAAATAAATAAAAATAATTGAATTCGATCGAACTTGTTGCGGAAGTTTTAGCTCCGCCCCTGCCTGAAGACAAGAAATCAGTATTCTTTTTGCCATAATTCCTGTTAAACTAAAAAAATGAAAATAATCCAAAGTGCTTGTGGCTAGTCTATTATTTTTTCTATAAAATATTCAGATAATCTTACTTTTTTAACCTTATAATTTAATGAGGTAAATTCCTTTTTATCTGTAAGGAGGAAAAGGAAAGATAAAATAAGCAGAAAGAAAAAGGTTCGTTGACCGTTGTGAATCATTTTGACATTTAAAATTCATTATATGTGTATTTTCTTCATCACAAAAGGAGTGACAAAATACGTGTCAAGGTAATTGAACCACAATTAGGTCAATTTTACAAAAATTCACATAATTTATCACACAAAAATTATAAAACTTTTACTAACTCGCACAAAAATTATAGTGACCGAAAAATATAATTTTTCAGTTTATTCTACATTTTCTTTTATTTCTATAAACTATCCAATTAAAATACGAATGACCCGATTTGACCCAATCCATCTGACCTAATCGATTTATTATTAAAAGGAGAGGAAAAAGTCATCTCTTTAAGCGAAGTGGCAACTTCAGAAAAAGCCACGTCATAGTTAGTTATTAAATTTATTTTTAGTTAATAATTAATAATTGGTTATTCTTTTTGAATTTAAATATAATTAAAAAACAAAAAATAAAAAATAATATATATATATATATATATATATATATATATATATATATATATATATATATTGGTTACTTTAATTACATTAATAAATATAGATATCTTATAATTAATTAACTATAATAAAAAACTATATAAAAATGAAAATATAAATATATAAAAAAATAACTAAGTAGTTCCAAGTTGGAGTTTTTAAATTATTTAAAAATAAAAAAGCAAAAAACAATCTATAAAAAATGAAAAAAAAAGAAGAAAAACTACCTATTCAAATCGAGGAGTAGTTTCAAGTTGGAGTTTTAAAATAAAAATAGATATCTTATAATTAACTATAAAAAAACAAAAATATAAATATATAAATAAATAACTACTTGTTCAAATTGGGCAAAAGTAATTTCAAGTTGCAGTTTTAAAATTATTTTAAAATGAAGAAAACAAAACAAAAAGCTATAACAAACGAAAAAAAAAAAAGAAGAAAAACTACCCATTCAAATCGGTGAGTAATTTCAAGTTGGAGTTTTAAAATAATTTGAATATGAAAAAAAATAAAAAAAATAGTAATTACCAATTCAAATTGGGGAGTAGTTTTAAGTTGGAGTTTTAAAATTATTTGAAAATAAAAAAACAAAAATAAAGTAATAAAAAAAATTCAGAGAAAAATATTAAATAACGTAATATGCTAATGAAACTTTCTATTAACAATGTAATAGTATTAAATATTGAAAGATATAATAAAGAAAAATGCATAACAAAAACATTGCGCTGCCTGTATAAGTCCAATTAGTTTAACATATATTTTATTCACTAAAATATAGATAATTACAACAAAATAAACTTTGAAATAAAAAAAGTATCAATAGTAATAAATTATATATCTTCTCATATATTACAGAAAGAAAGCGAATACTAAATATTGTTTAATATAAAAGTTTTTCACTGACTATATAAGTACCTTTAGTTTAATAAAGATTTTATTATTGGGTATATCGTATTGACAAACAAGATAACAATTGAATTTTATTAAAGCAATACGATCTAATAAGATCAAACAAGCCTGCCATAATTTAATTCAATTAATTTTATTAAAATTGACCGCGCTTCGCACGGGTACGACTATTAATATTATTAAAAGGAGAGTAAAAAGTCGTCTCCTTAAGTCAAGTGGCAGCCTAAAAAATGCCACATGGCATAATTGGTTACTAATTAGTTAATTAGTTTATAATTAGTTATTGGGTACTTATTTTTTAATTTAAATAGATATAAAAACTAATAAAATACAATAAAAACAACCATATATACTAATTGGTTACATCATTTGGATTAATAAATATAGTTATTTTATAGTTAAATATAATTTAAAAAATGAAAAATTAAATATATAAAATAACTACACATTCAAATTGGGTGGAAATAGTTTCAAGTTTGAGTTTTAAAATTATTTTAAAATAAAAAACGAAAAAACTAAAATTAACCTATAAAAAACTAAAAAAAAAGAAGAAAAATTGGTCATTCAAATCGAGAAGTAGTTTCAAGTTGGACTTTTAAAATAATTTTAATATAAAAATAATAATTAAAAGAAATAATGAATTATCAATTCAAATCAGGGAGTAGTTTTAAATTAGAGTTATTTTAAATTAATAAAAACAAAAAATCTATTTATATATACATATAAAAAACGAAAATAAGAAAAAAAAATACTATCGTATACACACACACACACACACACACACACACACACATATATATATATATATATATATATATATATATATATATATATATATATATATAGTAATTGATTACTTTATTTGGATTAATAAATATAAATAATATTTAATTAAATATGATTAAGAAAATAATAAAAAATAAATATATAAAAAATAACTACCCATTCAAATTTGGGGGAGTAGTTTCAAGTTTGAGTTTATAAATTATTTTAAAATAAAAAGCAAGAAAAAATTACCAATAAAAAACGAAAAAAAAAGAAGAAAAACTACCTATTCAAATGGGAAAGAAGTTTCAAGTTGGAGTTTTAAAATAATTTTAAAAAACAAACTTAAATAAAATAATAAATTACTAATTGATATTGGGGGTACTTTCAAATTGGAGTTTTAAAATTATTATGAAATAAAATAAATCTATTTATATAAATAATATATAATATAATATATCACGACCCAGATTTTCCACCTTCGGGCGTCGTGATGGTGCCTACTAATTGGAACTAGGCAAGCCAACTCTTGATTACTTTTCTATTGGTTACAACTCTCATTCTAAAACATTTTAATATAATTTTGTGATTACAATGGAATAAATAAATTTTAGCGGAAGACTTTACAAATTTCACAAAATGCGATACAGAAATCCAATCATGTTACACTACTCAAGAACAGATATCACAATAGTCACGAACTTCTAAGAATAATACACATAACCGTCTGAAAGAAATATAAACTGTTTATCTCGAATACATGAGATAACAGAGGAGACAACCCCGTCCTGCGGACGCCTGTAAGACTACCTCGAAGTCTCGGTGACCAGAATATCAACAATCGCACTATTGTTGCTGTTGTTGTCCGAAACATGTATCTGCGCAAAAAGAGCGCAGAGTGTAGCATCAGCATAACCGACCCCATGTGCTGGTAAGTGCCTGGCCTATCCCGGCGAAGTAGTGAGAAGGCTAGGACCAGACACCCACATAAACCTGTGCAGTTGAAAATATATATACAACAAAATAGGAGAAAATAACATATAATATTAACGGAGAGAAGATATGCCCAGAAGTAACATCGAAATATATATATTAATAGAAATAAAAACAAAGATGTTTAATTCCCTTTCAAAGTCAACTCATACAATTGCAGGGGGTACCATCTGTGATGACCCGACCCGTCATCATGTGAGTTATCACCCCGTTTTTCCCGTTATATGCTTGTTCATGTTTTAATATGTATATTTGGCGAGTTTGAGTCAATTCAGAATTGAGTTTTGTTGGAATTGAGACAAATAGTCTCTTAGAAGAAGGAATAGTAGAGAAAAGTCAACCAGACGTTGACTTGTGAGCTAGAGAGCTCGGAATCGAATTCTGATGATTCGGTCAGCTCCGGGAGGTCATTTGTGGCTTAGGAGAGCGATCAGAATTGATTTTGGAGGTCTGGTGGAGTGTTAGGCTTGAATTGGCTAAGGTTGAATTTCGGCGAAATCCGAATGGTAGGTCAGATTTTGATCCAGGAGTCGGAATAGAATTCGGATAGTTGCAGTAGCTCCATTACGTGATTTTGGATATGTCTGCAAATTTGCAGGTCATTCGGACGTCGTTTGGTCGGGTTTTTGATTGAATGTTGGTTTCATAAGTTCTAGATGAAATTTAGGATTGACTCCGCTTTGATTCAATGATTTCCGTGTTTAAGGGCATGTTTTTATGATTGGAACAAGTTTGTATCGTATTTTGGAGTAGGTTGGTGGTTTTCGTTGGGGTCCTGGTAGCCTCAGGATGAATCCGGGGGTCCAAACGGACCATTTTGTGCCAAAAGGCACTGCTGTTTCTGCTGCAATAAAAATGCAGAATTTTGTTCATCGTGATCGTGAAGTATCTCATGCGATCTCGTAAGGTAGTGTCTGGGTGCATCGCGATCGCAATGGTCTGTATGCGATCACGTAAGGCAAGGATTTAAGGTAATGCGATCGCGGTCGTGTTCATGCGATCGCGTAGGGTCGAGTTTGGAAGCTGTGCGATCGCCGAGATAGTGTTCCGATCGCGTAGGAGTAAAAGGTTGGTCACTGCGATTGCTCAAAGAATTCAACAATTGACAACAGTTAATAAGTTCACAAGGAAAAACAAAGTATAATGTAAACACAAGTAATATCAATTCAAGAAATAGCAAACAGTTGCACGGCATCACCCTTCGTGCTTTTACTCTCATCCTCACCAAATAAACAAATAAAGTACACGACATCACCCTTCGTGCTTTTACTCTCATCCTCACATCCATAGTACGGCATGATCCTTCGTACATGGTTCAATAACAGGGCACGGCATGATCCTTCGTGCATAATCAATAAATAAACATGGCACGGCATTAACCCTCGTGCATAAATAAATAAACATGGCACGGCATCACCCTTCGTGCATTATCACTCTTCCTCACCCAAATAACAATCACAGTTAAGGGCAAAGAAAGAAAAAGTAATTCATAAACCGTCCCATCAAGGGCAATCAATAATTATCTTCACAACAAGTCCCAACAAGGGAGAACAATAACAATTCATCCGTAATATATCTCAAAATAATCATTTTTCAACGACTCACGGTCATACTAGACGCCAGTGTATGGATGCTCGTCACCACAGCCCATACACCGCACTCGATCACATAACACATAGCACATAATCCTATTCCCTCAAGCTAGGATAGAACAAACACTTACCTCGAATGTTTATGAACAATTCAATTCGTGGAAATGTCTTTTTCTTTCAAATTTGGCTCCAATCCAATCGTATCTATACACAATTGATTTAATATCATCAATACTACTCAACAAACTAATTCTTAAGACCAAATACAACTTTTACAACATTATGCCCGGAATAGTGAATTTCAACCCCGGGCCCACATGGTCGGAACTCGGGGTTAGGACCAAAATCCGGTTACCCATCCCCCCACGAGTTCATGTATATGATTTGTTTCAAAATCGGACCTCAATTCGAGGTCCAATTCCCCAATTTATGAAAAAAAACCCTATTTTCTAACAAAAACAAGAATTCTACCATGAAAATCTTTGATTTCTTATGAAAAACATGTTTAATGATGTTAGGAATTGAAAGAATTAAGTAAAAAGTGACTTACAATCGTTTTGATGAAGAAGAAATCCTTGAAGAATCGCAAATGGGTGTTTTGGTTTTGTAAAAAGTGAAGAAATGACTGAAATTCGTGTTTTTCAGGTCTCTGTGTTCGCATTTGCGAACATGGGTTCGCAATTGCGAACCCCGACCAATTTCTGGAGTTTGAAAAATAAGCTAAGGCTGGGAAGTTCGCATTTGCGAACATTTGTTCGCATTTGCGAACACTCGCAGACAAAGGGAGTGTTCGCATTTGCGAACGAATGTTCGCATTTGCGAACATAGGCTGTATAGGGCAGTGTTCGCATTTGCGAACAATGGTTCGCATTTGCGAACCAAGGCAGTATAGGGAATGTTCGCATTTGCGAACCATTTGCGAACCAAGGCAGCACTGGGGACCTTCGCAAATGCGAACAATTGTTCGCATTTGCGAACAAGGCTGGCTTCGCATTTGCGATCAAGGTTCGCATTTGCGAGCCTTGCCTTACACTGTCCCCTTCGCAATTGCGAGAAATTCTTCGCAATTGCGAAGCCAACAGCTGGGTGAAAAACCAGCGGTTCAAAAATTCAGAATTTCATCCAACGGCCTATCAAATCTTTACCCGAGCCCCCGGGCTCCAAACCAAACATGTACATAACCTCAAAAACACATAATGAACTTGTTCGTGCGATCACATCGCCAATATCACTTCGTTTTATTCAAATCAAGCCTCAAACTCATGATTTTCATACTTTTGATTTTCAAAACTTCTTAACTTGGAACTCAAGGTCCAAAACATCTCAAACGACATCCGAATGTCACCAAACTTTACAGGAAATCACATATATAATATTTAAGACTTGTACCGGGCGTCGGAACCAAAATACGAGCCCGATACCAAGGTCAATTAATTTATTTCCTTTAACAATTACATCAAAACAATTTCATAGAAAAATTCATAACTTGGGCTCTAGGCCTCAGAATTCGACTCCGGACGCATGTAGGAGTAAAAGGTTGGTCACTGCGATTGCGAGCCAAGGGCTGCGATCGCGTAGAAGGAAATTCAGCGGTCAGATTTTTGTGCATTGCGATCGCGAGCCAATGGCTGCGATCGCATAGGGTTAACGGTCTGTCAGAAATATTAAAAATCAGAACAGTGTATTCGCGACCCATATACCCCAAACCCCCATTGTTGAGTTCTTAGAGAGCAAAGTGACGGGAAATTACAGGGATTTTACCGGGTAATCATCGTAGGTAAGTTCTATGGTCTAAATACGTGATTTTACCTTAAAATCTTCAAATATTTCACAGAAATTGGGAGAATTAATGGCGGAATTTTGCCCTAAGCCTGGGCTATGGTAAAACGTTGATTTGAATGGGCAAACGGAGTCCGATTTTGATAAACTTTATATGTATGGACTCGTGTTGAAATAAGGAATCTGAATATATAACTTTTGTAATTTTTCAAGAAGCGTACTGAAAGTCGGATTTTGGCAACTTTGTGCTTTTACAAGTAATTTGATTGTGTTCGATTGGGTGTTGTTCCGTTAGCCTATTTTGATATATTTGTACTGAATTTGGCTAGTTTTTACGTGCGTGGATGCTGGTTCGAGGATCTAAGGCGTTGCAGAGCTTGAGTTTTCGCCGGATCGAGGTGGGTAATACTTGTAAATAATGTCCTGAGGGTTAGTAAACCCCGGACTTGCACATCCTAGTGCTGTGTTAAGGTGACTTGCACGTCGGATAACGGGCGTGGGGTAGAGCACTATTGCGGATTGTGACTTGGTCTATCCCGCTTAATAAATAATAACACCTAATTGCTTGAAATTGAATTGACGCCCTAATAAAGATTTATTATCATGAATTGGACTGATTATCATGCTTGGGCTTCGTGCCAATTATTTCAATCCTTCAGGGATTGATTTTACTGCCTTGATAATATTGTGCATATTTTTATTTCAATCTAAGATTTTAAAAACGGTATTTTGCTAATCAGCATTTTATAAGATTTGAAAAACTTGAACAAGGTCTTAATGACATTTTTAGGTGTGAGCTAATATGATATTGTTGCCCGAGGGGCTTTCTTGATTATTTGTTAGACTGATTAGGGTCGAGGGCCATATGTGAGGGCATGACGATTTATGTGAGCATATGCATATACATGCATGGATCGGACTGCACGCCATAGTAGTATATGGATCGGGCTGCGCGCCGCAGCAGGTATGATATTGATATTGCGCTTGGGCTGTAGGAGCCCCTCCGGAGTCTGAACCCCCATAGTGAGCGCGGGCTCCTTTGCATGGATTGGTTGTACGCCACAACGTAGTATGTATTGCATGTCATACATACATTGGTTTCTTTGTACTACGTGGCATAACATATAACACTCATACATTATTGGCACACATGCATTATTTGCCTTATTGACCAGATCCTCTGGTAATTATTAAGGAGTGCTGAGCCCAAGGGGCTGATTTGAGTGCAGACTTGCACTGTTTGAGATTGTACCCAGGTATTGGTATGTTATCATGAAAGAAAGAATGCTAAAAAATGAGATTTCTAAATAATCTACTCACATATGCTGAAAGGGAATAAAATGATAGTGTTTTGAAGTTTAAACATAGTTTTGTATTGTGTAGCATGAGATAGTGCTTTGTGTGGTTTTCTTTACTTCAGCATTATTTACTTTTATTACCGTTGAGTTGGAAGTACTCACACCCGACTCCCTGCACCTTGTGTGCAGATCCAGGTACATCACAGCAGAGCTGATTTTATAGCTGCTCGGGAGTGCATTTCGACAGTCGAGGTAGCTGCCAGCGTCCACAGGACCTGACTCTCCAGTTTATCTTTATTTTGTTCTGTCGATCCCACACTTGTGCACAGTTGTATACACTATCACAGTTTATAAATTCAGGTAGAAGCTCATGACTTGTGACTTATGTTCCGTTGGGAGGTTGTACTGGTTTATGATGTCTAATCATGGCGTTTGGGTATTTCTTTATTATTATTCTATCGTTGTTTATGCTTAAAAAAGGGTTAAATATGAGCTGGTAGCTCCATGTTTCTGTTGATTGGTCGGGATGGCCTAGCCGTTTGCTTGGCGCCATCACGACCAGGTTTGGGGTCGTGACAAGTTGGTATTAGAGCCTAGGTTACTAGGCCTCATGAGTCGTGAGCCGGTTGGTAGAGTCTCGTGGATCGGTACGGGGATGCCTGTGCTTATCCTCGGGAGGATGCAAACCTTTTAGGAAACACTTCACAATCTTGGAATTCTTATCGTGCGCACTTGATTTAGCTTGAGATATAATTCTTGAAATTCCTTCCATACGTCTGTATGCGCACTCGAGCGCTCAGTAATATAATTGCCTTGATGGCTTGTGATTCCCTGATTGAGGGGCGAGATATGATCTCTGTGAGTTTATGTTGGGCCGGTCGGGAGGACTTGAGGCCAGATCTTTGTCTATGACTTGAGCACCAAGGTGCTGATTCTACGAGCTGGTATTATGAAGATTATATGACCAGTATTGTCTCAAATTATGAAAATGACAGCTTGTTAATGGATGAGCTGTTAGGTGTTAGACTCTTATTGTGATTCGTTGTGTAGCCCTAGCTATGGGCGTGGTGAATATGTTCACGTCTCTTAGTGGAAAGATCAAATGTGTTGTGCTATGGTCATTGTGATGTTTTGTCAAATTGCCGATGTATTGTTAGGATGTTTTTGGTTATTCTCTGGCAGGTGGATAGGCCTAATTACAAAGGAAACTCTGTCGAAATTTTTGAAAAATCTGAGACTTAGAAAGATTTTGTCACCCGATGAATGAGCTTAACTGTTGTGTGTGATGAATACAAGAAGTGCAAAAGAATGAAGATTTCCGATGATTCGAGTCTCCGCCAAAGCTTGTAAATGACTTGAGTTTAATCTCATTATAACATTGTGGCATAATTTGAGTAAGAATGCCATGCGTGGTTAAAAGTGCCTTGATGTATGGCTTCGAGCCAAGTTAGGGAGGTTGCTATTAATTAACTAATTTCACGGTTATGTGTTATATTGGTATTGTCTTTAAGTATGTTGGGAAAATTCTGACAAAGGTTATGGTGCTTCGTAGATGTGAAGAAGTACTAGGATGTTTTGAACTGCTGTTGGTAAGGGATGTTCTGTGTATAGAAAAGAAAGATAGCTAATTGTATCTGCAGGTAATCATGTTCTGCGATGTCAGAGTTCTAACAAGGCACGAGTGGTTCTGTTCAATAAGACAGTTGAACTACAGCTGAATAAGGGTGAATGATGCCCGAGAATGATTTTGCGGGGTGTTCAAGATTTTGCTTGTAACAATCAGGTGTCTTAAGATCGTGTATGTGGCTAAAGGCGGCGGTTTCATCAAAAAAGATCGAGGCTTGTGGTATGTTATATTAATAATGGGATTTTATGTATCTGTACTGGAAAGTAATGATAACAAATTCAAAATCGCAGGAAGTTCTTCAAAATAAAGTGTTGTAGAATGCAGTACTTTTGGGAAACCTTGAGAGAGTATTCAGTGGCCTATGGGTCTTAGACCGTGTGGTCTTATGTACAAGTCTAGTGTGGTAACATGAGTTGAAGTATTGAAGTGCTATAGTAAAGGTTAATATTAAATTAAAGATGAATCAAAAAGGAATTGGGTAAATGGAACAACTTGTTAATAAACTGAAACTGTATGATAAGGATACGATTAATTCTTCGTATGTGTTCGAAGTAATGAGTCTTGCAGATATGGTGCAACAAAGCTCTTGAGTGCTGGCAGTTGCGTAGCTCGATGTGGGTAAAAGGACTCAGTCCTGGCAGTTAACTTATGAAACGAATTGGAAGAAAGAGTTTGTGATGTGTTTTTCCATGGTTTGAAAATGATTATATTTCCTGTCGGTATGCGAAGCATGGAATGTCTAATGATTTTTCTTCCATATGGGAAGTCACTAAAATTCTCAAGCAGCGTAGGCAGCTACAGATAATCTGGGAATCAATCTTTCTGGTGATTAATGAAAATGGTACTACTATTCTAGTGATTTGGCAGAGTATATGGTCAAAAGGGCAAGGTAATGTAAACCGATAATATCTAGTGGTATTATGGTATCCTCTTGTTGGATTGATGGTGATGAATGAGTTGTTGATGGCATAGGGAAATTTGTGAATGGCTTTCGTGGTATGAATGGATGCTTGATGTGTGTTATGTATTTGTACGGTGGAGTGTGGAATCAGGCATAGTGATTCATGTGGGAGACTAGAAGTTCTCGTAATCTGCATACGCAGTGGTGGTACATCATGCGTATCGGTACCGTTTAGCGGTTGTTGGGAATTGGAAGCACAAGTGGCTCTCGTTACTTGATATGATGAATTTGAATAATGTTATATGATTGCAGACTGGTTGTCATAAGTCAGGTTGTCCAGACGGATGTGTTATGGACTATGTCAGAAAAATGTCAAAAACTGCATGGCAGAGAGCATCAGATCATGCTCCAGCAAGGTAGATGTACCCTAGGGCCAGCGGACGGCTGGTAGGCATCGCATTGTCTGTTGGGCCTTCGTGCCGGATGTCAGTGTAGAGGTATCTACCATTGATTCAGTTCCGGTATTGAGGAACTTTCTCGGATGTGCTTCATGTGGCCGAGCTTGAGGCTATATATGTTTGTTGTAATGAGCAACTTAACCCGATATGCGTTCCCTTTTGCTAGATTTATGAGTGGATCGGGTGGCACGCCGCCACAGGTATAGCATCTGGATCGGGTTGCGCGCCGCCACATGTATGGTATCAAGATCGGGTGGCACGCTGCCACATGTATGGTATCTGGATCGGGTGGCACGCCTCCCCGGGTATGTCATTGGAGCGAGTTTCATGCCGCAATAGTGTAATGTGAAAATAGACTTAGTTATATGTTACCTTGTATATAATACTTCCTGGCTTCTGAGGAAAAGTCTGTATTGGGTACCGCTCGACGAATAGCACATTGGTTGTGTTCTCTTAGGATTTGATAGCAAATATTAATTGTTTCATCGTGGGTGAGATTGATCGCTTTGGTTCAGACCTAGATCTGTGCGTGGCTGACCGTTCTGAGAATGGTGACTTGATGTGCTTCGTGAGTAATAGTGTTTGGATAGAATCATGAGTCGTGGCAAGGCCACGTGATGTTATGACTTTTCGAGAAGGAGTCATGTACACTATTCCTATAATGTGAGACGGGATCTCAGTTATATGTTATGATGGTACGGAGGAATTGAATTACAGCTCTGTTGCTGGAGTCAATTGTCATGATTTGAGTATGTTCAGACGTTTCTTATTGGAGCCTGTGTTGTGCTCGTCTCGGCTTAGGCCAGTGTTGAGGTTTCATATCACCAGTGCGGTGTGTTATAACCGAAATAATCATTTGAGTCATTAATGAGTGCGAGCATATGTGATTTCGGTTGGTTAGAAAGGTAATATCGAGATTTGGCTCCGAAATCTGTTGTGGTATTAGTTAAAAGGGAAATGGATTCATGAATGGTTGACCTGAGAGATGGGTTCGATATATCGCATGTTCGGTTGCCGTGGACAGGATATGAAGGTGTTGGAATAAGACTCTATCTAATGAGAAAGGTTTTTCTGCTAGTATTTGGTTATTGTGGCCAATTGTTGTGATTAGAGACCATCGTCTCGAGAAATTCGGTTGTTTGATACATCATGTGATCCCACTCGGAGTGGCGAGTATGGGCTATTACAGTTGGATCGTGTGTATCCTGAGTATAGGCATGAGATTAGGACTGGTATGTCATTTCGGAAAGTGCAATGTGGTCTATGGTTCGGATGGGCTGTGAAATTCCAGCTATAATGTGTATCGGACTTATGTGAGATAGGGTGACGTGGGATCGCCCCGAATATATGCTTGGTAAGGTCATCCAGCTATTGGGTTACTTCTAGTAAACCTCTTGGTCCGCTCGAGGACGAGCATTTGCTTAAGTTGGGGAGAATGTGATGACCCGGCCCGTCATCATGTGAGTTATCACCTCATTTTTCCCGTTATATGCTTGTTCATGTTTCAATATGTATGTTTGGTAAATTTGAGTCAATTCGGATTGAGTTTGGTTGGAATTGAGACAAATAGTCTCTTAGAAGAAGGAATAGTAGGGAAAAGTCAACCGGATGTTGACTTGTGAGCTAGAGAGCTCAGAATCGAATTCTGATGATTCGGTCAGCTCTGGGAGGTCATTTGTGGCTTAGGGGAGCGATCGGAATTGAATTTGGAGGTCTGGTGTAGTGTTAGGCTTGAATTGGATAAGGTTGAATTTTGGTGAAATCCGAACGGTAGGTGAGATTTTGATCCGGGAGTCGGAATGGAATTCCAACAGTTGCAATAACTCTGTTAGGTGATTTTGGATATGTGTGCAAATTTTCAGGTCATTCGGACGTCGTTTGGTCGGGTTTTTGATTGAATATTGGTTTCGGAAGTTCTAGATGAAATTTAGGCTTGAATCCGCTTTGATTCGATGATTTTCGTGTTTAAGGGCATGTTTTTATGATTGGAACAAGTTTGTATTGTATTTTGGAGTAGGTTGGTGGTTTTCGTTGGGGTCCTGGTAGCCTCGGGATGAATCCGGGGGTCCAAACGGACCATTTTATGCCAAAAGGCATTGCTGTTTCTGCTGCAATAAAAATGCAGAATTTTGTTCTTCGTGATCGCGATGTGTCTCATGCGATCGCGTAAGGTAGTGTCTGGGTGCATCGCGATCGTAATGGTCTGGATGCGATCACGTAAGGCAAGGATTTTAAGGCAATGCGATCGCGGTCGTGTTCATGCGATCGCGTAGGGTCGAGTTTGGAAGCTGTGCGATTGGGGAGATAGTGTTGCGATCGCGTAGGAGTAAAAGGTTGGTCACTGTGATCACGAGTCCAAGGGCAGCGATCACGTAGAAGGAAATTCAGCGGTCAGATTTTTGTGTACCGCGATCGTGAGCCAATGGTGCGATCGCATAGGGTTAACGGTCTGTCAGAAATATTAAAAATTAGAACAGTGTATTCACGACCCATATACCCAAAACCCCCATTGTTGAGTTCTTAGAGAGCAAAGTGACGGGAAATTACAGAGATTTCACCGGGTAATCATCGGAGGTAAGTTCAATGGTCTAAATACATGATTTTACCTTAGAATCTTCAAATATTTCACTGAAATTGGGAGAATTAATGGGGGAATTTTGCCTTAAGCCTTGGTTATGGTAAAATGTTTATTTGAATGGGCAAACAGAGTCCGATTTTGATAAACTTTATATGTATGGACTCGTGTTGAGATATGGAATCCGAATATGTAACTTTTGTAATTTTTCAAGAAGCGTACCAAAAGTCGGATTTTGGCAACTTTGTGGTTTTTCATGTAATTTGATTGTGTTCGATTGGGTGTTGTTACGTTAGCCTATTTTGATATATTTGTAGTGAATTTGGCTAGTTTTGACGTGCGTGGATGCTGGTTCGAGGAGCTAAGGCGTCGCGGAGCTTGAGTTTTCGCTGGATCGAGGTGGGTAATACTTGTAAATGATATCCTGAGGGTTAGTAAACCCCGGACTTGCACATCCTAGTGTTGTGTTGAGGTGAGTTGCACGCCGGATAACGGGCGTGGGGTAGAGCACCATTAGGGATTTTGACTTGATTCATCCCGCGTAATAAATAATAACACCTAATTGCTTGAAATTGAATTGACGCCCTAATAAAGATTTATTATCATGAATTGGATTGATTATCATGCTTGGGCTTCGTGCCAATTATTTGAATCCTTCAGGGATTGATATTACTGCCTTGATAATATTGTGCATATTTTTATTTCAATCTAAGGTTTTAAAAATGGTATTTTTCTAATCAGCATTTTATAAGATTTGAAAATCTTCAACAAGGTCTTAATGACATTTTTAGCTGTGAGCTAATATGATACTGTTGCCCGAGGGGCTTTCTTGATTATTTGTTAGACTGATTAGGGCCGAGGGCCATATGTGAGGGCATGACGATTTATGTGAGCATATGCATATACATGCATAGATCGGACTGCACGCCGCAGTAGTATATGGATCGGGCTGCGCGCCGTAGCAGGTATGATATTGATATTGCGCTTGGGCTGTAGGAGCCCCTCCGGAGTCTGAACCCCCAAAGTGAGCACGGGTGCCTTTGCATAGATCGGGTTGTACGCCACAACGTCATATGCATTGCATGGCATACATACATTGGTTTCTTTGTACTGCGTGGCATAACATATAACACTCATACATTATTGGCACACGTGCATTATTTGCCTTATTGACCAGATCCCCTGGTAATTGTTAAGGAGTGCTGAGCCCAAGGGGCTGATTTGAGTGCAGACTTGCACTGCTTGAGATTGTACCCAGGTAGTGGTATGTTATCATGAAAGAAAGAAAGCTAAAAAAATGAGATTTCTAAATAATCTACTCACATATGCTGAAAGGGAATAAAATGATAGTGTTTTGAAGTTTAAAGATAGTTCTGTATTGTGTAGCATGAGACAATGCTTTGCGTGGTTTTCTTTTCTTCAGCATTATTTACTTTTATTACCGCTGAGTTGGAAGTACTCACACCCGACTCCCTGCACCTTGTGTGCAGATCCAGGTACATCACAACATAGCTGATTCTATAGCTACTCGGGAGTATATTTGGACGGTCGAGGTAGCTGCCAGCGTCCGCAGGACCTGACTCTCCAGTTTATCTTTATTTTGTTCTGTCTATCCCACACTTGTGTATAGTTGTATACACTATCACAGTTTATAAATTCAGGTAGAGGCTCATGACTTGTGACTCATGTTCCATTGGGAGGTTGTACTGGTTTGGGATGTCTAATCCCGACATTTGGGTATTTCTTTATTATTATTCTATCGTTGTTTATGCTTAAAAAGGGGTTAAATATGAGCTGGTAGCTCCGTGTTTCTGTTGATTGGTCGGGCTGGCCTAGCCGTTTGCTGGGCGCCATCACGACCGGGTTTGGGGTCGTGACACCACCACTCGCTCCCATTTTACTATTAATCTTTCATTTATTTTCAAAATAATACATAATATGTTACCAACGATCGTGGCTGATATCAACAATCATTATCTATTTGTAGTGCAGCGTGCACACCGACCCTTCCGATAAGTCACCGGCATCTATGGCCAATAACAGTACATAATAAGCTACCGGTAACTATGGCCAATGTCAACAATTAATACCTATTAGTAGTGCGGCATGCACTCCGACCGTTTCAAATATGTCACCAGTGCTATGGCCAATAACAATAATCAATACAATATATTACCGGTATTGAACCAATAATCTCTGATCCACAATATATATAAATGTATTACCGATATTAAACCAATAATCTTCAATTTCAACTTCAATTTCAACAACATTTATATTACCGGTGTAAAACCAATAATTCTGTAATTCGACAACATTTGTATTACCGGTATAAAACTAATAAATAATAATTAATCAATAATATATGTATATTACCAGTGTGAAACCAATAATCTTTAATCAACAATTTATATATATTACCGGTATGAAACCAATAATAATTCCTTTCATATAATCACATAAGATTAATAGGAATTTAATCCATTTAAGACCCACAATCATCCTCGACCCCCAACGTATAGATACTCATCACCATGCCTATATGTCGGACTCCACACATAACAATTAGCACATAAACACAACTCTTATTCCCTCAAGTCAGGATAGATCAAACACTTACCTTGAAAGTCTATGGACAATTCAATCCTTAGCAATGCCTTTTCCTTTCGAATTCCACTCCAATTCAATCATATCTATACACAATTGATTTAATATTATCAATACTACTTGACAAGCTAGTTCAAATGGCTAAATATAATTTTTACAACATTCTGCCCGGAATAGTGAAAATTGATCTCGGGCCCACGTGGTCGAAATACGAGGTTCGAACCAAAATAAATTCACTCATCCCTCCACGAGTTCAAATATATAATTTTTCTAAAATCGGACCTCAAATTGAGGTCAAGATCCCAATTTTTGTAAAAACCTAGGTTCTACCCAAAATACTCATTTTGCCCATGAAATACCTTGAAATTAAGATGAAAACATGATAGATGATGTTATAGATTGAAGAAATTGAGTACATGTTGACTTACCAATGATTTGGAGAAAAGGGAGTTCGTGAAAAATCGCCAATGGATGTTTTGGGTTGTGAAAATGTGAAAAATGAAGCTGAAAATCGTAATTTAAAGGTCTCTGTGTTCGCATTTGCGAACAGGGGTTCGCAATTGGAAACCCCAACCAAGTGTGGGAATTGCGAACAAACTTCGCATTTGTGAAGCTAGGACAGAACTTGGGGAGGGGGATCCCATGTGCGAACAAAATCTTCGCATTTGTGAAGATGAGCTGCCCAACTTCACTTCGCATTTGCGGTCTTTTCTTCGCATTTGCGAACATTGGGCTAAAGGAGAGGTGTTCGCATTTGCGAACTTTTCTTCGCATTTGCGAAGCCTGAGGAAATTGGGCAGGTATCGAATTTGCGATGTATTCTTCGCATTTGCGAAGCCTGCAGGTCAGGCATGACAGCACCTTCCCAATATGAAAAATTGAACTTGTGGCCTATACAAAATTCATCCAAGCCCTCGGGGCTCCAAACCAAACATGTACAATGAGTTAAAAACATCATACGAACTTGCTCGCACGATCAAATCGCCGAAATAACATCAAAGTAAATGAATTGAGCCTTAAAACTCAAGAATCTTTCCAAATTTTCATAAACTTCCAAATTTCTAATTTAAGGCCGAAACACGTCAAACGACGTCCGTTTTTAACCAAACTTTACAGGAAGTGCTTAACCAATATATATGACTTGTACCAGGCGTTGGAACTAAAATACGAGCCCGATACCATTACTTTGTAATCAAATTTCAGTTTCATTTTTCTTAAACATTTTTAGAAAACAATTTAACAGAAAAATTCTTTTGCGGTGGTTCTAGACCTCAGATTTTTATTCCGGGCATACGCCCGAGTTTCACATTTTTCTATGGATTTTCTGAAACAATCAAATCATGGGTCCGGGTCCGTTTACCAAAAATGTGGACCAAAAACAACCATATCAATATTAATATCAAAATAATTCAAATTTTTCACATAATACATATATTTCAACATAAAAAATTTTGGCTTCGCGCCCGAACTACGCACACAAATCAAGGTGACTATAATTGAGGTTTTCAAGGCCTAAAAAGCTCGAATTTATTAAGAAAAAAAGTGATGACCATTTGGGTCGTCACATTCTCCACCTCTAAAAAAACCGTTCGTCCTCGAATGGACAAAAGAAAGAAGTACTTGAGTCAGAGAATAGATGAGGATATCGGCTCCACATGTCAGACTCAGACTCCCAGGTCGATGCCTTAGGAGGCTGGCCTCTCCACTGAACTCGCACAGAAGGAAAACTCTTCGACCACAACTGTCGAACCTGCCGGTCTAGAATAGCTACCAGCTCTTCCTCATAAGATAGATCCTTGTCCAATCGGACAGTGCTGAAATCTAACACGTGCAATGGATCACCATGATATTTCGGAGCATGGATACATGAAACACTGGATGCACAACTGACAAGGTAGGTGGAAAGGCAAGCTTATAAGCCACCTCTCTCACACGATCAAGAATATAGAATGGGCAAATAAACCTAGGGCTAAGTTTGCCCTTCTTTCCAAATCTCACCACGCCCCTCATAGGCGACACAACAATACTCGCTCCCCAACCATGAATGCTATATCTCGAACCTTTCAATCTACATAGCTCTTTTACCTGGACTGAGTTGTACGAAGCCTATCTTGAATGATCATGACCTTATATAAGGCTTCCTGAACTAGAGCTGTACCCAACAACCGAGCTTCTCCCGGTTCAAACCAACCAACCGGAGAACGATATCGCCTACCATACAAGGCTTCATAAGGAGCCATCTGAATGCTTAATTTGATAGTTATTATTATAAACAAACTCTGTTAAAGGCAAGAATTGATCCCACAGACCTCCAAAATCAATAACAAATGCTCGAAGCATATCCTCTAATATCTGAATAGTCCTTTCGGACTGACCGTCCGTCTGGGGATGAAAGGCTGTACTTAGCTGGACTTGGGTGCCCAACTCTCGTTGAACCGCCTTCCAGAAATGCGAGGTAAACTGCGTACCTCGATCTGAAATGATAGAGATAGGCACACCATGAAGGCGAACAATCTCCCTAATATAAATCCTAGCTAATCTCTCGGACGAATTGGTAGTGGCAACCTGAATAAAATGAGCTGACTTGGTCAGCCTATCAATAATAAACCAAACAACATCAAACTTCTTACGAGTCATCGGAAGACAAGAAATGAAGTCCATAGTGATCTGCTCCCACTTCCATTAAGGAATCTCAATTTTCTGAAATAAACCATCAGGTCTCTGATGCTTATATTTAACCTGTTGACAATTCAAGCACTGTGACATATACGCCACAATATCCTTTTTCATTGTATGCCACCAATAATGTTACCGCAGATTTTGATACATCTTTCCAATGCCTGGATGAATAGAATACTGCAAACCGTGAGCTTCCTCTAGAATCAATTCTCGAACTCCATCAACATTCGGCACACAAATTCGCAAAACTCCATCAGAGCATCTAATGTGACATGCTTCGAACCTCCTCGTTGAATCGTGTCTTTGAGGACACATAAACGAGGATCATCAAATTGCTGATCGCAGATACGCTCCAATAATGAAGAGCAAGCGACCGTGCAAGCTAGCACTCGACTAGGCTTAGAAATATCTAACCTTACAAATCGGTTGGCTAAGGACTGAACATCCAAATCAAGTGGCCTCTGATTGACAAGCAAGACTGCCCATACTGGCTGACTTCCTACTCAAAGCGTCGGCTACCATGTTTACCTTTCCTGGATGATATAAAATGGTGACACCATAATCTTTCAGCAATTCTAGCCATTTTCTCTACCTTAAATTCAACTCCTTCTGATTAAACAGATATTGAAGACTCTTATAATCGGTGTATACTTCATATGACACTCCATACAAATAATGTCTCTAGATCATCAACGCGTGAACAATCGCCCCCAATTCCAGATCATGAACTGGATAGTTCTTTTCTTGAATTTTCAATTACCTTGAAGCATAGGTAATAACCTTGTCATCCTGCATCAACACTGCACCAAGCCCAATACGGAAAGCATTACAATAAACAGTATAAGGTCTCGTACCTGTGGGTAAAACCAATACCGGTGTTATGGTCAAGGCTATCTTGAGCTTCTGAAAGCTCGCATTGCATTCATCTGACCATTCGAACTGAACACTTTTCTGCTTCAATCTGGTCATTGGGGTTGCAATAGATGAAAACCCCTCCACGAATTGCCGATAATAACTCGCTAATCCCAAGAAACTCCAAATCTCTATGGCTGATGTTGGTCTAGGCCAGTTCTTGACTACCTCAATCTTCTTTGGATCAACCTGAATACCTGCTGCCGTCACAATATGACCCAGGAATGAAATTGAACTTAGCCAAAATTCACACTTTGAAAATTTTGCATATAGTTTGCTATTTTTCAGAGTCTGCAGAGCCACTCTGAGATGTTGCGCATGCTCCTCCTGACTGCGGGAGTATATTAATATGTCATCAATGAAGACTATTATAAATAAGTCTATAAAAGGCCGGAACACTCGATTCATCAATTCCATAAAAGCTGCTGGGCATTTGTAAACCCAAAAGACATGACCAGGAATTCATAATGTCATTACCGAGTGCGGAATGTTGTCTTAGGGACATCAGATGCCCTAATATTCAGTTGATGATAGACATATCTCAAGTCTATCTTCGAAAAGACCTTGACACCCCGAAGCTGATCAAATAAATCATCAATTCGCGGGAGTGGATATTTATTTTTGATAGTCACCTTGTTCAGCTGTCCATAATCAATGCACATTCTCATCAAACCATCTTTATTCTTTACAAATAATACCGGCGCACCCCACGGCGAAACACTAGGTCTAATGAAACCCTTTTCAAGTAAATCCTGCAACTACTCCTTCAATTCCTTTAACTCTGGCGGAGCCATGCAAATTGGGGAATAGAAATGGGCTGAGTGCCCGGAGAAAAGTCAATTCAAAAATCAATACCCCTGTCGGGTGGCATACCCGGCAGGTCTGAAGGAAACACTTCAGGAAATTCGCGAAGCATAGGCACAGAATCAATAGAAGAAACCTCCACACTGGAATCACGGACATAGGTTAAATAAGCCAAACACCCTTTTTTCAACCATACGCTGAGCCTTAACATAAGAAATAACATTGCGGCTAGTATGACCAGAAATTCCTTTCTACTCTATAAGAGGCAAATTCGGCAGAGCTAAGGTCACAATCTTTGCATGGCAATCCAAGATAGCATGATATGGAAATAACCAGTCCATACCTAATATAATATGGAAGTCCACCATATTTAAGAGAAATAAATCAGCACGGGTCTCAAGACCCTCAATCACCACAATACATGACCGATGAACTCGATCATCAACAATAGAATTGCCTACTGGTATAGACACATGAACAGGAACACCTAGTGGATCACTAGGCTGTACCAAGTACGGTGCAAAATAAGAAAACACGTACAAAAATGTAGACCTAGGGTCAAATAATGCTGATTCCTCTCTATCACAAACCAAAATAATACCTGTAATAACAGCATTTGAGGACTCAGCCCCTGGTCTGGCAAGAAGGGCATAACATCGGGGCTGGGCACCACCAACCTGAGCAGTATCTCTAGGACGATCAACTATTGGCAGGTCTCTACCTCTATCGGTCTGAGCTCTACCTCTATGACCTCTACCTCTATCTCTATGTCCTCTACCCCCGCCTCAAGCTGGCTGGGTAGGCTGTGGGAGAACTGAGGCCTGAACTATAGCACGAGAACCCTACTGCTGCGACTGAGCACCTCTAAATCTCTGGCAATATCTCCTGATATGACCCAAATCTCCACACTCATAGCACCCGTCTGAACGTGGAAGCTGAGAAAACTGGGACTAACCTCACCGAGCCGAATGATCACCTCGAAAACTCTGAAGTGGTTGCACACTGATAGGTGTTGATGATGCACTGTATAGCTGCTGATTAGAGTAATGTGGCTGAGAATCATGACTATGTGAAGGGCTGTGAGAAGCCTGAAGGGTTGTGAGAAGCCTGAAGGGCTGACTGAAAAGGCCTAGGAGGATGGCCTCTACCATACAAATCTCTACCTCCAAATGAGGTACCACTGAACCTGCCTGTATTACGGGGCCTCTTATTCGATCCATGACCTGCTCTCTAAGACAGAGCCATCTCGATCTGGCGGGCTGCATTGGTCGCCTCCTGAAAAGTGATTTAAGTCCCTGCTCCAATAGCCATCTACAGACGAATTGGCTGACTCAAGCCATCAATAAATCTTCTCACCCTTTCTCTATCTGTGGGAAGTATGACAAGAACATGATGAGCAAGGTTAATGAACCTATTTTCGTACTGTTTGACAGACATGGAACCCTGATGGAGACGCTCAAATTGCATGCGCAGAGCCTCCATCTGAGTTGCTGGAAGGAACTTTTCCAAGAACAGTTCTGCAAAATGGCCCCAAGTCAAAGATGGTGACCCTGCTAGTTTAGATAAGTAATAATCCCTCCACCAAGTCTTGGCGGATCCAGATAATTGGAAAGTGGCAAAATGAACACCATTAGTCTCCACAATACCCATAGTACAGAGAACATCGTGGCAGCTATATAGAAAGTCCTAGGGATCCTATGAAGGAGTGCCACTATATGTAGTAGTGAATAGCTTGGTAAACCTGTCCATTCTCTATAAAGCATCAGCAGACATAGCTGCACCATCACTAGCCTGAGTCACCATGCCAGACTGAACTGCCTCAGCATGGATGTATCATATGAACCTGAGCCTGGGGAATTACTGGCTCCGGAGTGCGCGTAGCAGGAGTCTGATTATCTCATCTAGCCTAAGAATTGGCTGGTGCTACTAGCAATAAACCCGCTCTAGTGATACTGTCCATAAAGCCTACTATCCAGACTAGAGCATCCTGAAGATCCTAGGTGAACATAGCCCCTCCTGGGACATGAGCTGGGCCCACTGGAGCTGCTGGGGCTGGAACCTCCTCCTCAATATGAATCTATGGTTCTGCCACTGTTGCTGTTGCTCGGGGCTAAGCTTCGCCCCTACCTCGGCCTCTAGGACGGCCTCGACCTCGGCCTCTGCCCCTAGTGGGAGCTGCTGCTGCTGGGGCCTCGGGCTGATGGTCAGTAGATGAGGAAATTCAATTAGTATTTGAAGGTTCAAAGCCGCATGACGGGAAAGAATAAAGGTGAAGTTTTCCTAACTTTGTAGCCTTTGGGGGATAAATACAGACATCTCCGTACCGATCCCTCGGACCCTACTAAGGTTGTTCGTGAGTTGTGAGACTTGTGCAACCTAATGCTCTGATACCAACTTGTCAAGACATGGATTTTCCACCTTCGGGCATCGTGATGGCGCCTACTAATAGGAACTAGGCAGGCTAACTCTTGATTACATCTCCATTGGTTACAACTCTCATTGTAAAACATTTTAATATAATTTTATGATTATAACGAAATAAATAATTTTTAGCGGAAGACTTAACAAATTTCACAAGATGCGATACAAAAATCCAATCATGTTACACTACCCAAGAACTGATGTCACAATACTCACGAACCTCTAAGAATAATACACATAACCTTCTGAAAGAAATATAAACTGTTTATCTCGAATACATGAGATAACAGACTGAAAAGTAAAGATAGAGGAGACAACGGGTCATGCAAATGCCTGCAAGACTACCTTGAAGTCTTGGTGACCGGAATATCAACAATTGCACTATTGTCGCTGCTGCTGTCCGAAACCTGCATCTGTGCAAAAAGAGCGCAGAGTGTAGCATCAGCACAACCGACCCCATGTGCTGGTAAGTGCCTGGCCTATCCCGGCGAAGTAGTGACAAGACTAGGACAAAACACCCATATAAACTTGTACAGTTGAAAATATATATACAAACAAATAGCAGGAAACAACATATAATATTTACGGGGAGAAGATATGCCCTGGAGTAAAATCGAAATATATATACTAATAGAAATAAAAACAAAGATGTTTAATTCACTTTCAAACTTAACTCATCCAATTGCAGGGGTACCACCACTCGCTCCCATTTTACTATCAATCTTTCATTTATTTTCAAAACAATACATAATATGTTACCAACGATCATGGCCGATATCAACAATCATTATCTGTTAGTAGTGCGGCGTGCACCCCGACCGTTCCGATAAGTCACCGGTATCTATAGTCAATAACAGTACATAATAGGCTAGCGGCAACTATGGCCAATGCCAACAATCAATATCTATTAGTAGTGCGGCGTGCACTCCGACCCTTCCGATATGTCACCGGCGCTATGGCCAATAACAATAGTCAATACAATTTATTACCGGCATTGACCCAATAATCTCTGATCCACAATATATATAAATGTATTACCGGTATTAAACCAAAAATCTTCAATTTCAACAACATTTATATTACCGATGTAAAACCAATAATTCTGTAATTTGATAACATTTATATTACCGGTATAAAACTAATAAATAATAATTAATCAACAATATATGTATATTACCGGTGTGAAACCAATATTATTTAACCAACAATTTATATATATTACCGGTATGAAACCAATAATAATTCCTTTCATATAATCACATAAGATTAATAGGAATTTAATCCATTTAAGACGCACGGTCATGCTCGACCCCCAGCGTATAGATACTCGTCACCATGCCTATACGTTGGACTCCACACATAACAATTAGCACATAAACTCAACTCATATTCCCTCAAGCTAGCATAGATCAAACACTTGCCTCGAAAGTCTATGGCCAATTCAATCCTTAGCAATGCCTTTTCCATTCGAATTCAGCTCCAATTCAATCGTATCAATACACAATTGATTTAATATTATCAATACTATTTGACAAGCTAGTTCAAATGGCTAAATATAATTTTTACAACATTCTGCCCGGAATAGTGAAAATTAACCCCGGGCCCACGTGGTCGAAACACGAGGTTTGAACCAAATAAATTCACCCATCCCTCTACGAGTTCAAATATATAATTTGTTCTGAAATCGGACCTCAAATTGAGGTTAAGATCCCAATTTTTGTAAAAACCTAAGTTCTACCCTAAACACCCATTTTTACCCATGAAAAACCTTGAATTTAAGATGAAAACATGATAGATGATGTTAAATATTAAAGAAATTGAGTAAAAGTTGAATTACCAACGATTTGGAGAAAAGGGAGTTAGTTAAAAATCGCCAATGGATGTTTTGGGTTGTGAAAATGTAAAAAATGAAGCTGGAAATTGTGATTTACAGGTCTCAGTGTTCGCATTTGCGAACAGGGGTTAGCAATTGCGAACCCCGACCAAACGTGGGAATTGTGAACAAACTTCACATTTGCGAAGCTAGGCCAGAACTGGGGGGGGGGTTTCGCATTTGCGAACAAAATCTTCGCATTCGCGAAGATGAGCTGCCGAGCTTCAGTTCGCATTTGCGGGCTTTTCTTCGAATTTCAAACATTGGGCTAAAGGGGAGGTGTTCGCATTTGCGAACTTTTCTTCGCATTTGCGAAGCCTGAGTAAATTGGGTAGGCATCACGTTTGCGATGTATTCTTCGCATTTGCGAAACCTGCAGGTCAGGCATGACAGCAACTTCCCAACATGAAGAATTGAACTCGTGGCCTATCCAAAATTCATCCGAGCCCTCGAGGCTCCAAACCAAATATGTACACTGACTTAAAAACATCATACGAACTTGCTCGTGCGATCAAATCATCAAAATAACATCAAAATAAATGAATTGAGCCTTAAAACTCAAGAATCTTTCCAAATTTTCACAAACTTCCGAATTTCCAATTTAAGGCTGAAACACGTCAAACGACGTCCGTTTTCAACCAAACTTTATAGGAAGCGCTTAACCAACATATATGACTTGTACCGGGCGTCGTAACCAAAATACGAGCCCGATACCATTACTTTTTAATCAAATTTCAGTTTCATTTTCCTTAAATATTTTCAGAAAATACTTTAACAGAAAAATTCTTTTACCGGGGTTCTAGACCTTGGATTTTTTTTCCGGGCATACGCTCGAGTTTCATATTTTTCTACGGATTTTCTGAGATCGTCAAATCACGGGTCTGGGTCCGGGTCCGTTTACAAAAAATATTAACCAAAGTCAACCATATCAATATTAATATTAAAATTATTTAAATTTTTTACATAATTCATATATTTCAACATAAAAAATCGAGGCGACTATAATTGAGGTTTTTAAGGCCTCAGAAGCTCGAAATGATTAAGAAAATAAGTGATGACCCTTTGGGTCGTCACACTGTAATATATGTACAATATATTATTTATAATATATATAATATGAGAGTCAAAGAAATATATATATATATATATATATATATATATATATATATATATATATATATATATATATATATATATATATATATATATATATATATATATATATATATATATAATAGGAGAAGCAAAGAAATATTATAATGACAAGTGTCATAATTTCTATTAACAATATAATTATATTAAATATTGGATAATATAATAAATAAAATACATAACAAAAAAATTATTTGATGACTATATAAGTCCCTTTATTTAATGGAGATTTTATTTATTAAAATGAACCGATAAAAACACAAACAAAAAAAAAGAAAAACTACACATTCAAATCGAAAAGTAGTTTCAAGTTGGAGTTTTAAAATAATTTTAAAATAAAAAACAAAATTAAAAAAAAATAATGAATTACCAATTTAAATTGGTGAGTAATTTTAAATTGGAGTTTTAAAATTAATTTAAAATAAAAAAAATGAAAAATCTATTTGTATATAAAATACATAAAAAAGCAAAATAAAAAGTAAAATAAAAAACTCTACATTATAGATATTTTTTTACAATAGTCTGTATGCGATCGCATAATTTGAGATATTGTATCTTTGCGATCGCAGTTGGTGCTGTGCAAACGCAGTGTTGTAAGTCCTATATCTATGCGATCGCAATGGCCTTTTGTCCTATATCTGGGCCAGTTCTGGGCAATTTCGAGTTTTTAAATTATTTTAAAATAAAAGGCAAAAAAAATTACATATAAAAAATAAAAAAAGAGAAGAAAAACTACCCATTCAAATCGGGAAGTAGTTTCAAGTTGGAATTTTAAAATAATTTTAAAATAAATACTGAAATTAAAAAAATAAATTACCAATTCAAATAGGAGAGAAATTGGAGTTTAAAATTATTATAAAATAAAAAACGAAAAATGACACTTATATAAATAATATATAATATAATATATAATATAAAATATAATATATACTATATATAATCGGAGAGTCGAAGAAATCTATATCTATATTATATATATAATAGGAGAGTCAACGAAATATTATAATGATAAGTGTCGTAATTTCTATTAACAATATAATTATACTAAATATTGGATAATATAAATAAATAAAAATACATAATGAAAAACTTATTTGATGACTATATAAGTCCCTTTAATTTAATGGAGATTTTATTTATTAAAATTTAGACAATATCTATTCTATTTATATAGAATAGGATAATCAAATAAATCTGATAATTTTAAATGTAACATCAAAAAATTAACAAAGTGACAATTGTTTTTAAATATTGACAGCATATCGCGCGGGTAAGACAACTAGTATCCTTATATAAATTAAAATAATACTAAAACGAATCTTTCAAGTACGACACTTATATTTTTTATTTTTCTTTTCAAGATTTTCATTCAAAGTTATAGAAAATATTTTTATTTCATGTACCCTCTAATTATACCTTCTATTTCTTTTCTTTTTTTTAGAATCTCATGCATTCTTAACTAACTTTTTTGTAGGGAAAGAATTTATTTTTAGTATTATTTTAATATATCTAAATGTGTATTAGGTCCAGGTTCGATTTTAAAGAAAAAGATACATAAATGACTTGTTGGCCGAAACTAATTGCATTCGCTAAACAAAAAATATATAAAATATTTATATTACATAAAAAAATATAAATTTTATCGGCTATTATTTTTTGGAGTGGATAAAAATATATATTTCTCCTATTTTAATTGGATTATTATTTATTAGATTAAAAAAAATGAAAAAACGTGAAATTAGAAAATACTACCGAAAAATTATGATTTTTGGTTACTGTTATTTTTATGTGAGTTACTGAAAGTTTTATGATTTTTGTGTTAGAAAATAAAGTTATATGACGGTTGTGAAAAAAAAGTCATAATTATGATTATTTGTGAAATTTACCCAACCATAACTCTATTGTAATTGGACATTAATTCTTTGTTATTTTAAATAGAATTTTCGTATTTAGAAACTTATGATAAATACTTCAAATAAAAAATTACAATTGAAAAAATTAGCCAAAGTAATAATTATAATTTGTTTTATTGCAACAGTCCCATAAAAATTCACAAATTGTTAGACCCCCACTACGTACTTGCACTATATTCCCACGTAATTCTTAAATTCCCATTTTAATGGTTGCTTAATTATGGGCTACAACCCATTTTAAAATACGAGAAGTACAATTCAAGAAAAAACGTGCTAAGTGTAGCTAGGACTTAGCGGGTTTCAAGTTTTAGATAT